>JAODUD010000062.1:25722066-25751199 GCA_026784285.1 Stomatorhinus walkeri
CCTTAGGCATTCCTTCATCAATCACCTCATCTACCACGTTCTGGGGCCGCTCTCCCGGCCTCTCATCACTTTTTGTTTTCTTTCCCTTTTTTCACAAGGGAAAATTTCTTGCACCAGAATCTCTTTCGTTTCTTGTTTTCTTTGCTCTCCTGCTTTTTTGAAGCTTCCCCAGTCTAATCTGATACCACTGGGGGCCTAAAGAAGTCGAGGAAAGACCACTTCATGTTTAGACGCATCTTGTTCAAGCTCTGATTTGTTCTGAAGTGGAATAAGTGCTTACAGTACAATTTATACCTTCAAAATGATGGCACCACCATTGTCACGGTGTATTAAGACG
Source organism: Stomatorhinus walkeri (assembly GCA_026784285.1). Classification (NCBI taxonomy): domain Eukaryota; kingdom Metazoa; phylum Chordata; class Actinopteri; order Osteoglossiformes; family Mormyridae; genus Stomatorhinus; species Stomatorhinus walkeri. The sequence goes on from JAODUD010000062.1 coordinate 25,722,404, forward strand.
AACTTACAGGTGGCCCTGTAACTGGCCACGCCGCCCACGTAGTATAGAATTAAAGAAATATGTTGAATGTCCCCCTGACACTGTGATGATTTGGGAGGCTGTAATTGTTTGACATCACTATTCATGATTTGGAGGTGGACCTCCCACTCCACCTAGCAGACATACATATGAGGTGATTGAGGTGTGGATCAATTCTGACTGTGTGTGGACTAATCATCCTGAAATTCAGATACAATGTCCATATCGTCCATGATCCACTCATAATATGATTGGGTCAAGATTGAACTGTATAACTTATTTCTCATGAGAATCTTATCTTGTCCCAAGAAGTTTTGTCCTGGGATACTTATTGTGTTCAAGAGCACTCGTCTTATTATTTCTGATTTATGAGATGCTAACCCTGTTCAAGGATGCTTACTTTGTTTTTCTGAGGGGTTTTCCTGGGAAGAAAAAGCATTTAAACGCTGTAATCTCTCGGATTGGACTGAACGCCAAAGGGCCTTTGCGCATGCATACTTCTTGCATTCTCCAACAGTCTCCCGCTTGAAGCCGTCAAAGAGGTGGATCCTAGGTGCAGGCAATCATAAAGCTAAACACAGACAAGTTGACCACCATCTAACATAAAAGTTAATGCTCATTTATGTATTTGTTACTTGTGAGGCCAATCATTTGCATTCTCTTCATTGAAATTAGTGAGTTTGGCGCCATCACGTCAGCTCGTTAACTGCTACTGATGCCATTACACAAAACGTTTGTATAAGTAAGGTTGACATTGTTAGTTGGCACAGAAAACGTTTTTAAGCGATATGGTTATAACTTATGTTTTGGTATTGCCATAAGCCACTAGTGTGGCCTCTCGGTGAAGGAAATACATGTTTTACAACGGTGGTTTGCTAGCCATTTGTAGCCACGGTGTTGACTTTGTGTCGAAATATATATTTTTTTTAATTGAAAAAAAATTCTGGCAGCACTGTGCTAACATTTTTTCATATTCTACAGATAAATGCTGTAGCCACTTTACTCACTTTGGACTTTGCATATGTGCTAGAGGTCAACCGATATGGGTTTTTCGATAGCCGATGCTGATATTTAGGAGTCAGGGTCAGCCGATGGCTGATATATGCTGCCGATTTTTTTGGGTCGATAACTGGACGTTTTCCCTTCTATATTTGCATGGTAAAATATCACACTAATAAAAAATGATACACAAAATTTCACAACTTAGCATTTATTGAATAATAAATAAATGTACATTTTAATATAAACTTAACAAAAACACAATACAACTTGTAAACAATAAACTTGGCTTGGTGAAATGCTGCCATACAGGATTAGACTTTTGTTCAGCCATCAGACAGCAATTACCACAACTGAAGAAAAAATGCAAGGTTAGCATTTTATTATAGTGCCTTCATCTTCAATTAATTCTACAATTCCAGTATTCCATGCACATTAAAACAATTACACTGTAATACATATTGAAAGAAAAAAACACTAGTAACTAATAGGGGGGTAAATCACAGCTTTCCTTGCAAAACAGTATCAATTCCTTAAGCTAACGGTTCAAATTTTTTTGATATCTCAGAAATTCCCACGATACGATACAATACGATTCAATTCAGTTCGATACTGGGGACAGTAGTCGAAATGATGAAATTTCACACAATCCTTTACATTTCAATGAATTAAAAAAGGCAAATATAATTTGCATTTTGTCATATTTTACTGGGAACTGTAAACAAAATGTAGTGTAGTCAAGTATGTCCCATAAATAAAGTGCAATAAAATAAAAATAAGATTTAAAAAAAAAAAAAGATTTTATTCAAAATAAAGTGCAATAAGGTAAAAATAAAAACTTTGGATGGATGAAGATTAACATGGTGAATAATTTTTATTTTGAATAAAATCTTCTCCAGACAAGTACAAAAGTGTAACAAAAAGTATGTCCATAACTGTCATGACCTGCTCGTATGACCCTCTCGTGTGCTACGCCCACCTTGAACTTCACATGCAATCCTGATTGTTCCCAGCTGTTCCTTATTGTTTTGTCTAGTCCTGTGTATTTAAGTCCACGTCAGAGTCTATCGCCCAGTTTTCTCCGCCATGCATTGTTCTTAGCAGCTCTGTGTCTTCGAGGACGGTGCTGTCTGTGATCGGGGCAGAGTAACGGAACTGTCATATACGCTGCAGTGTGTGAGAGAGCTGCCTGCTCCGCTTCACACACACAGAGTGAAACTCTCCGACACAAGGAAAAAAACAGAACTGATAACATCGGGCTGGTATGGTAATAATAAAAATGTTAACAATTAAAATTATTTTTAACGATTAAAAAACGTCTGTAAGCCCACCAACAAGCGCATAAAACTAACTCTGTCAGAATCAATGATCCTTAACGTTACCTGTAAGCTGCAGTTATTATCATCACACCAGTTCTCGACAGCGTAATTCGCGTTCTCTTTCAAAAGCGCATTTCATAGCAAACCAGTAAAATAAATAGGTCTTTGAAAGAACAGAATTTAAGCCTCACCGATTTCTCCCAGGACTCATACAAAACTTCTGGCTGGGGTCCCTGCACAAGGCAGCATGGGTCACGTGTTCCACAGCAACAATAACACTGGGCTGCCCGCAGACGTGCCTGTCTGCAAATCGGCGAAATACTGTACACTTGGATATCAGCCGATGCCGATACATTAAAAAATGCCAAATATCGGCCCGATATATCGGTCGACCTCTAGTATGCGCATTTTCTGCATTCTCCAACAATCTTTAAATGATCAATAAATGTATTATTGCATTAATTATTAGTAAGCATTTACTAATTTTACTTTGTTGGATTACTGAGCAATTCCGTCATGGCTCGGTGTAGTTTTAAAGGAAAGATTAGAAAAGTGAGGCAACATGGTGGTGCAGTGGTTCGCACTGTTGCCTCACGCCTCTGGGACCTGGGTTCGAGTGTCTGCCTGGGTTATGTGTGTGGAGTTTGTATGTTCTCCCTGTGCCGTCGTGGGGTTTCCTCCAGGCACTCTGGTTTCCCCCCACAGTCCAAAGACATGCTGAGGCTGATTGGCGTTATAAGATTGCCCATAGGTATAAATGGTGTGTGTGGGCAACTTTATATCACTTTACATTTTCTTCTTCTGCGTACTGTTTGTCACTTCCGGGTAAAAAAAATGTGGCATGTGCAGTATCTTTATTCAATGCAAGTGAATATAATGGTCTTAGCACTTAGAATGTTCAGTGCCAAAATGTTGTCAATTTATAAAAGCCTGTAGATACTATAAGACTTTACAGATTTGTGTCAACATCTTTTATAATCAGACAACTTTATCATCCTAAGGGGAAACGCTTAAAATTGTAAATGTATTTGTCTACTTTGAAAAAAGTTATGGATTTATGTAATAATTTTGTGTTAATTTCAGAGGCCATCCTCAAAGGATCAGAGAAAGAAATGGAAGATGCCATCACCTTCATTACGCTCCAGGCAGAGCAGGAGGTGGTGGCAGACACAAAATACAGTAAGTTAGGAAAAACACAAGTGTCTTTGTTATGTTGAATTAAATCTTAATCTTGTTCATGTCGGCTGTTTAGGACATCTACATCTTTGGCAGTGTTAATGGTCTGCACTGTTTACATCGTTTCCTGTTTTAACTGTTGCACTCTTTACATTGTTTATATTAACTAATCATTTTATTTTTTTGTATAAACAAAGTTGAGTCACAAAAGCACACTAAAAGAACATTAATTGTTACTAATGACTGATTTTTCCCCTCCCTCACTTGATATGTTTATAGGGGTTAGGACATTATGAGATTTGTATGCTTGTGCGGCAATGGTCTGATGCTAAATAGTTCAAATACACAGAAAACAGAGTTTGAGCAAAATGAATGCAATGTTGGAGCAACATAGAGGAATGATGTTGAAGAAATATTGAACCAATATGGAAAAATTATGTTATTTCATCTTTCAAAACCAACACTCTGGTAATGGTTATTCAGTGTTGAGAGACAATGTTGTAACAACATTTTCACAACACAAAATGCCTGCTGGGATGGATAGCTGCAGACCATTTTAATATCACAGAAGTTCTGATACCATCAATGACTATTGTTAACTGTATTAGAAATTCTTGGGTCGTATTGTCACCTGAACCTGATGCGGGTTTAATGTAATCCGTTCAATTTAAAATAAGCTGTTTAGTCTTTAGAAAAAATGACTGTATATCACCAGTAGATTTGAGAAATACAGTCCAGTTCAGAAACCCATATGTGACATATGAATAAACATGCTGATTAAAAATTTAATATCTGTATGGCAGTTTTTCAGTCAAGTAGTAACATAACCAGGAAAAACAGGTCTGATTCCTGGCAGCTCCGATGCCATGTACCACTGTCCATGCAGTGCTGTAAATTGCAATTAGCATTATTTCAGCTATGGCAATAGATGCAAAACAGGATAAATGTATACTGTACCAGCATTGAAATAACCCTAAATGGACGATGTACTGATGTTCTCCTGCGCTGTTACAGCCCTAATACAGTGTCAGAACTGCTCCCAGGGTGCTGGCACCCACAGCCTTAGTCATGCTGAACCAATCAGTGAGATGATGTGAAGTTCAGCTGTCACGTGGTGCACTCAGGAAACGCCAATCAACTTTTACGCAAACACTGGAAGATTATAGGGTGCAGTAAGAACTGATTACAATTTAGTCTTGACTTTTCATGCTTGTCAGGAATAAACTTTGAGTCCTCCACATATTTGCATTACAATGCATAATGCAGATTAAGCTATACAATCTTGTTTTACAGAGTTGCTGTTCAACAAAAGAAGCATACTTCTTGTGGTTATTGTCTGCATTAAACTATTTGATAAAGGGTAGGAGTAAGGCTGAATATATGTGTGAAAACAGACCATTGTTATGGAACATTCATTTGAATAGAGGTGTTTATAACCTGAGGACCCGCTGTTTGATGTCACATTTAAGCATTTCTGTAAACCCAGTGATAATGCGAGGAAATGTTTTGCAGTATGTTGTTTTGCTAAGGTTACTAGGTAGTTAATGATGAGCGATGAGGTTTTTTTAAAACCGTGGAATAGTAACCTATCATTATGCTGATTTCAGCGGTCAGATCGTGTTCCAGTTTGAGACTTCGGCCGAAATCGATTTTTCATTAATTTCAGCACTAAAAATTGGTGTCCACAGAAATTGTAATCTGGGCAGAGATTAAGCCGCGTAATAATAAAACTTAATTCGATGTGCAAAACAATGGTAGTCTGCTTATATTGTTTTATATTTACAGAAGCTTAGATAACATTAAGTAATTTTTGTGATAAGGGTGTTCAAAGTGCTTAGAAGTTTAACCTACTGCATATCTTCTTAAACTAACTGCTGATTAGCAGTGATTGATCCGTGACAATCCCAGCTAAACTTATGCTTGCATAGCAATTTTACATATGAATAGACCAGGATGATTTATGATTTTTAAATGTCACCTTATTTCGATTTTCTACAAACTCCCGCTTGCGTGGAGTGACACCTCCCATTCATCCAGACGTATTTTTTGTGTTATACCGATACCAGAACTGTAAAGAAAGTTGCAGGCATGTTCAACTCTGATCACTGTATAAAATGTTGCAGACCCCTTATCTATATCGTCATCCTTATTACGTTACAGCACCTAGGGGTTAATTCTCAAGGGATTAAAACGCTTACTGTAGTACAAGTATAAGCAGGTCCTTGACTTTACAATAAAAATGAGGAATAAAGCGTGCTATACTTGGGGAGGATTTGTAAAGCAGTGCCACCTGTTAGACGGACTAGTATAGTTCACATTTTAGGTACATGAAGATATCAAGGCAGACTAATGCACGCACAGACCGGAATGGACAGTCTTCCAGGAATCCTCCCTTCTCAGTTCCTCCAGAAGATCATTTAAGGGCAAAGTGCCACAGGCCTCAACTCATTCAATCATTCACAGCTGACTGTGGACCAGCATCCATCCATCCGAGGCCAAATAAATCAGCCACGATGATCCGGGGGATAAATCAGAAAATTCAGAGTAAGAGACTGGCGGCCGGCAGGGGATGGGGAGGAAAGAGAAAAACGAAATGGTACATTCTACGCTTTGCTCGCAAAACTTACACTGCCAAAGCGTGGTGTTTTATTACAAAGTATTTTAGAAAGATTGCAGAGTCTGATCCATTGTGCAGTATGAGACAGACAGGAGAGCGATCCTGGAGCTATGCAAGGCTTAAAAAAAAAAAATAATAATTATTAAAAAAAATACAAAGCACAAACTACAGAAACAGGTAGTGCAATTATATAAGAAAAGCAGCAATAATTTAACAAAACATCCAGCATTTCAAAGGACAGGAATCAAGGCTCTGGGATACAGTACATACTATACACATGATGTGTACCCCCCCCCCCCCCCATGAGTAAATGCTCCTCAGCACCAAGTGTCGCGCACACAATCCATTCCCACTACTCAGCAATTAAAAAAAATTAAAATCTTGCGATTCTGTGCGCTACAGTACGTAGATATTCTTGTTGGTCTTCAACAGTTACTGGGCAGCCATCTGTGCACTATGAGCCTTGCTTTAAGTTAGCTTCACAGTACCCAGGTGCTAAAAAGGTGCACGTCACATGGGACGCGCGCTACATTCATCAGTAGTGTAGGGAGCTATCATTTTAACCTCATGGCTACTCGGTCGCAAATACTCTGCTCATCACTGTTAGTAGTGCATACAGATCCCAGCTCAGTCCTATGCATCTCCTTGCAGTAGCATGCAGCAGGATGGCCCAATACTCAGGCAGACTTAGCCATTATTATGATGTCATATTAAAAACAGAACTGTTAATAGTGTGATAATACAAAAAGGATATTTCAAAAGTAATTTGCTGGTAGCTTAAGTTTCTTTTTTCAAGTAAACACTTTTTTTTTTTGGAAAACATGCTACAAAGAAATTTCCTGTCACTAATATACGCGCTGTACATAGTGTGTTAATCGCCTTCCTAAGGTACATTCACTCTCATTTACCCTAGAGCTACAATAACCTAATATCCTTACTTCCTATGACTTAGTGGTTCTTGTTCTGGGCTATGGGTGCCCAAAAGGGGAAAATTACAAGTTATTATTTAATATTCCTTTCGTCATCCTTGAGGTTTGAAAAAGACAGACCGGCCAGTCCAGATGAAGGCTGAGGCCACCAAATGAAAATGAAATTCAGAAATATATCTGTAATAAAAAATGGCTCAAAATATATGCTACTTTAAAATATAAAACAACCCAGAATGACCTACATAGACACAATCACATTCGAATAATTTAACAAGAAAACAATTGACCTTTATCCTCCCTCCCACCACCACAGAGCAGTGCAACGAATTTTGCAGAAATGGAGACACGCTGGAAAACCATCAGGCCAACATTCTCCTGACATTAAATAGTGAAGAGAAAAAAAAAAAAAACAACTTACGTTACCTTCAACGTAGTTAAGTTACATGCTTTCGGGAAACACTGATGAATCAGCTTTAGCTAAAAAATAATTATACATTTACATATACACACACTCGCACAACTGTAACTGGTAATGCCATCGCTGGATGAAGCAGCACCCCTGAGGTGAAATGAAAAGTTGCGAGGAAGATACTAATTGGTTGGTTGTCCAATATCCAGCCTCCTCTGGGCAGAGACCCGTCGGGGTGAGCTTCTGGATTCCGTGCAGCCCAGTGTCCCTGGTGTTTGGAAGAAGGCTTGCGGGCCAGCCGGACCTACCTCCTTTGGAGTCTGTGGTCACAGAAAACAGGAGAACGGAGGGAGAAATCAGTTCTGGAAAACCAAACCAGCTGTCCCTTAAAGAAGTCCTTCAGATTCCACTGTGAGAAAGCTCACTCCCCAATATGGTCATTTAAACATTAATGCTAGGAAATTTTCAGGGCCACATGAAGCAAAAAGGTGATAATCATAATCTGAATATAAAAATTAGGTAACATTTATAAATTGGGGTTCTTGCTATTTAAAGATGGCAGGTGCTGATAGAGAAATAGCTGGGAATTACTGGCTAATTACATGTCATAATGCAGTGACAGGGATGGCTGCAGCTTGACATTCTGCTGCCTGTAGGGGGCACCAGTGAGCACAGCAGCCACACAGGGTATTGAGAGGAATAAACAGCACTTACACGAGGCTGGGCCCTGCTCCCAGACGGCGTCTGCACTGGACTGGAGGGCACTGTCGGGGACCTGCCAGACCCCGGGGAGGTGACCGTGCACCCGCCAAGCACCATGTGGGCTGGGGACACCACAGCTGGCACGCCGAACCTGCCGCTAGCGATGAGGGGGAGGCCGGGGGAGGGCAGCAGAACGCAGGGCACGGCCATGGCCGAAACGGCGTTGGGGGCGAGTGCCAGCGAGCCGGACATGTGCCCGGAAGAGAGCAGCAAGTTCAGGCTGTTAAGACCTGGGAGGGCAGGGAGAAGCGTCATGTGATCAGGCCCGGTCATCACGGTGCATCATGGGTAACAGACACTCGCTTCGAGATTGGCCAGCTACGCTATCAGACTCACCCTGAACAAAAGCATCCGCTAAATAAAGGTAGAGGACGGTTCCCTCACTTTCCAGGAAGTATGGTCCTCAGAGCCTATAGCCGTACCTCTGTTAAACCTGCCACCTTTCAGGACGCCTAGGTGTGAACGTGCAATCTTTCTGCCTAGTAGACACCACCAAACAGGCCCCTGCGTACCTGCAGAGTTGGGCACGTAGAGGTAGTGTGAGGGCAGAGTCCTGGATGGGGACCACGTCTCTCCCTGGGACCGGAGGCCTGGGCACACGGTCGGGGGCTTCGGACCGTAACCCTCTGAGGGGTTCTCCCGTACTTCTTGGTCCCAGTCATCCTGGAGCGAGCCAAAAATGACATCATCTAGGGGAGCCAGCATAATGAATGACACCAACGCACACAGTCTAGTCCTCCAAATTAAGAGGACGAGGATCAAGATATTTATTCCTGGGAAGTCATTTCCCAGTGACAGTCATTAATAAGAAGCCTTGGGGCACACTGACTAATTAAACAGCAGAACTTCTCTCACTGCAATCATCACATAACGGTGTGAAATCAACATCCTTATGGCTAGATCACCGCAGCAGTCAGTTTTGCCTATGATCCTGGCTGGCAGTGCATTTCCCTAAAAGCAGAATTCACTCAGCCAGTCAGTGTCCACACACGTCACGTGACCCCCATCTAAATGGGGGAAAAATGAAACCCATATAACACTGCATGACAGTAAGCTTCCCAGGACAAAGGTGGATCTCATGTTTCTGAAGTGATTCATGTAAGGAAGCAATCTGCTCTTATATATGATATTTAATGATTCAATCATTCAATGTGCCCTTGACTGAATTATGAGCCCCCCCCCCCCAATAAAACCGTGCCACACAATCGTATAAATGAACCATTCAGGTATAAATTATGAATCATCATAAATATATAAATGCTTATTCCTGTACTAAAAAGGTGCATTCATTTTCAACCCAGACACAAAAGGCTACATTTAATACTTGGAGAATTTACACCACAATGTCTCAGTCTCCTATAACAAAGGACATCTGGGCTTTGATAAGTCCTCCCCTACACGGTCTCACCTCTATGGAAGCCTCTGCCTCGTTCTTTCTGTCCCTTTTGGGCATCCGTCTCTCGGCGTCATCCACCCTGCGCTTCCCCAGGATGCCGTCTCTGGCCGGTGACCCGGGGCCCCGGGCCCCTATCTTAGTAGGAGTGGGGCCCCTGCACAGCATTACCAAGGGTGTCTGGGGCAGGCCTCGGAGGTAAGGCAAGGCTGCCGGAGGGCACGCCTCGCCTGGCTCCATCTGCGGGGTCGGTGACAAGGACAAGAGAGAGGCACTGGGCTGGCCGGTGCTGGAGAAGAAGCGCGGAAGGGGGATGGGTCCGCTGGGCTCTTCTGGATGAGCTGGCTCAGCCTCAGAAACACGGGCCCCACCCTTTGGGCTGATGCTGGGCTGCTTCCTGAGGAAGACAGAAAAGCATTTTCAGATCTACGTTTCATGGCATAAAAATGGTGAAGGATCCAGTATTTAACCGAAAGGTAGCCGTCACTACACCAGTGTCCTCAACCCAGTCCTCGGGGAACCCCAGCCAGTCCACATTTTTACTACTTCCCAGCTACCAGCACACCTTGCACTAGACATTTTGTGTTCCTGATTTGCTGTCACATAATTTGCCTCTTTAAAAAAAATAAAAATATCAAAACGCTCAAAGCAGGCAGTCTTCATGGTGCGCTATTCGTCGTACAGGCTGGCTGTAGTGATGCTCGTCGTTCAGATAGACCGCCCCAGTGCTGCCCATAATCTGGCTTGGGGGGGGGCAAGAAGGCCAGATCAGACTTGCCATGGGAGCCAAGATAAATGGGGGGGCTGGAAATGAAGAACACCACAAACCCACGCGGATATAAGCGAGGCGTGCCGGGCCGTGCCGAACCAGGGCTTCCTGTCCGCGGCCAATGGAAACCGCAGGCTACACGCATCACGGTCACAGAGCACAGCCGGGTCCCGCCGTGCGGTTCAGAGCTCGCAGCCCAGTTTGGCCGGTTATTTTTAAAATGGTCCCCCATGCTCCTGGCAGTCACCGGCAATGGCACGACGGGTGGGGCGGATTACAGAAGGAGCTGGAAATGACTTGGTGAAAATTGACAGAGGCACTGAGAGCAAGAGATGAAAAACTCCGAATCCGAGGGTTTAACAGCCTTTTGAAACTCACCTTTTCTCATCTCCGGCCAGCACCCAGCACGCCGCGGCATCATCCCCTGCCATCTTGGTGCCACCTACCATCTCCTGCATCGAACCTGAGCACCACACAAAGGGAGACTGTGTCATGTGACATGCAGAGGCCTCTGAGACCACTACAGGCAGAGCAAGGCTGGATCAAGTGGCATTTCGTTAATCTTGCTTATTTCTCCGCACTTTAAGGCCCTTTGGAAGAACACGGTTTGTGCTGGTTCAGCACGGATAGCCGTGAAAACGAGATGCTGTTTTCCTGAGAAGCCAGCCTGGTCCCTGAGCAGCACTTACCTACATCTTCCCTGCCTGGGCTGCTGGGCGCGGAGCTGACTCTCTGCTGAGCAGGGATGGGCACCATGCTAAAGGGGACATGGCACATTGGCTTCGGCCACGCCCCCTGTGATGTCTGCCCAGGGGCCCCATGGAATTCTGGGAGAGAGAGTCCAGCTACAGAATCCAAATCACCTGAACAGCACCAAAAAAAAAAAAAAAAGAAAAAGAAAAAAAAAGTGAAATTAATTAAAACTAGTTCAAGTCGACAACCAGCTCCCACCCACTAACAGCACAAGAAACGACCAGGGGCAGCTCTTACCGCCAGACAGGGAAGCGGTAGGACCGATCCACTTGAAAGCCGGCTTGCGTCCCCGTTCCTCTCTCACGTGGAACTTAGCGATGAGGTTGAGGCTGGTCAACACGTTGGCGATGTCATACAGCCGTCGAACCTTGGCTGAAAAAAAAAAAAAGTCAGAGAGCTCCATTTACACACGACGCACCACAATAAGCACCCTCTACGACAGCTCTTCTATTTGAATCCGCAAACCTCAAGCATGTAAATCTTATTGAGATACCTTGGGATTCTTTCAGCGCTTAGCTAACATTTCCCTCCAGCTACACCACCTAAAAGCAAGCCTAGCGACTGAAGACGCGTACTCTTGTACTTGCTGTGGCTGGCGACGTCCTGGCACTCCTCGATGAGGATCTTGGCCGCCAGGTCCAGGGTGATGACCCTCGTCTTGGACACCAGGAAGAGCATGACAAACTTCTGGCTCATGATGCGTAGCGACTTGTCCTTCCTCGTGCCGGCCAGACCTGGGCAGGAGTGAGCGACCCATTACAACTCCTCGTATGTACTGATTGGCTCATGCTCTGAAACTGTAAGCAAATCGCAAACTGGCCTCCGTAAGTCATCCGTCCACCAGCATCTTAGCCCAGTGGAATTCTGGGAACTGATAGATGGCACACTTTCCACATTTATGCTGCAGAGCTACTGTTTGGGTTGTGGGTGGGGGGCACCATATTGCGTTGCCAAGGAAGCCTGCACCATGGCAACCAGCATATAGCATGGCCAGTGCCCAGCAACGAGGGAGCTTTGCTGACCAGGACCCATTGTGCAAAAGGGGTGTTTTTAAACCCCTTAACAGAAAGCAAGAATTTTTTTTGGTTTAATTTCCAACACAGAGCAGAGCTTCGGTTTTCACAGGCCGTTTTGAACCAATCGCCAACACAGGAGCGACAACACTACGGTTTTCAATGTCCGATAACGTTTTGCAACAATTTCTTTTACCAATATGACAGCCATTAGTGACAGATGATTCTCAGCATTTTATTAAACCTGACAGTGTTGGATGTTTGTATAAATGTAAAAATGTATTGCCAGACACTATTGGAGAAGTGGAATTGTAAAGAATATGGCAATAAGGCCGTTCTTCATAAATAAACAAGCAGCCAGATTATCAGAGCTTGGCTTTGAATAAAGGTCATGGAAACAATGAGACGACCAGAAGAGAGACTGGGGCCTTTCGCCACACAAACTGGACGTCCTTCGGCCTCCTGAAACCAGACCCCCGGCTGCCACAGCCACTCACCCAGGACGACGTCATCTCCTCCCTCCTCGCTGCTCTCCGGGGGTTCCTCGGTCTGTGCGATCAGTCCCGGCTGGCGATCGACCTGTAGGTGGTAACGCTGCCGTTGGCCGAGCGCGTGCAGCTCCCCGAGCGTGCGCTCCAGCTGCCGGCGTCCGTGCCACACGTACTGGTTCTTGGCCACGCGGCTGACCAGCTTCAGCGACTCCAGCACGTTCACGATGTCGTAGATCCGCCGCCGTTCCACCCCTGCCAGGCAGATACATACTGGGTGACACAGTCTTTCAGAAGTACAGATCCACACTGGCCAGCTGCTCCAGGGCCTGTCTGATCCCATCATCTTTCTAAAGAAAGATATTCTTATCTTCCATACCCTGTGTGGGATTACAGGGAGTCTAGGTAAACACCTCTAGGTGAATCACACCAAGTCACCTTTTTGCACTGTGCATGAGAACCAAAGTACCTGAAGAAAACATGAGGAGATCATGGAAACCGCGCGTGCACACACACACACACCTATCGGTATCTTTGTGGGGACCATCCATCCATGTCCATGCAGGAAAAAAAAACATATTCCCAACAATGAGAACCTTAACCTAGCTGTAACCTTAACCATAAGTAACCAAAACAAAATACAAGTCTTCTGGCATTTTTAGTTTTTCGATTGCAATCACTGAATTTCATAAAAATCGAGTGTCTTTTTGTGGGGGGCAAAATAACAGGTTACCACCACATTGAGGGGATATTTGGTTCCAACAGTATAATATTTATGTCTCTCTCTCTCTCTCACACACACACACACACTCCTCTCAGCCACCTTTAATTAAGTAAATACGTAGTAGGAAAATAAAAAGCACGTGCACTGCATTTCTGCAGCAAGCCCCGATTCTCAGGCCTCTTACCCAGATTAGTAGACACCTCATCCAGAGAGATGCTGATGGTCTCAGAAGGTCCCGGGTTGTTGGGATAGAGCGCCAGAAACTTCTGGCATAGGAGACTGAGGCTCTTTTGCTTCCGGCTGGGCTTCTGGTCAAACTCGCCCATTGCAGCATCATCCCTCACGTCAAGCTGAAGAAATGCACCAAAAAGAGAAAAAGTTAGTCAGGCCCGCAGAAGCAAGCGTCGGAATCTGTGTCCTGTTTACACTTGGTTTTAAAATGGGTCTTGGGCAATCAGACTGGAGATATACTGCACTAAATACAAGTGTAAAGACCACCAAGATGCACTGCGATCTGATCACTCATACTACTTGCCGAGGCGGTCTGGGACACATCTGACCACACATCTTTTGTGATGTAAATGCTAATGCGTCCTACATACACCCGGCAAGGACGTTACAATACTGTGCATGGGGTAATAATGAAATCTTAACACAAGTGGTCCTTGGAAGAGAAGCCCGATAGACACAGGTGTAACGACGTCTCTGCTGTCTACTTATGATCTGATCGCTCAAGACATTTAAAACCAAGTGTAGACAGCACCTAAATGGCGACCTAATCAGTTACTGCGATAAGCTGCGTAGTCACACCGATCTGGGCACGTCCAGACCTACTGATGTCACTCGGCCACAAACAAAAACACAATCTGTTTTTAACAACTCAACCCACATTTTTCTCATGATATTAACTGTGTAATGTAGAAACAAACACACACAGGTTCGAGACCAGCAGGCTATTTCTGCTATGCTGCATTATCCATCCAGAAGACCGAATCCATGCTCATTATTTGCTAACGGTGGTGTCATACCTGGCTGTGATTGTCCAACACCGCATTAACATTCTCATTCTCAATAGGACGGAAAAGTATCTTCTTCATTTCCCGGACCCGGATATCTGGGCTGGCAGCGTTGATGAGCAGCTTGAGGTTGGCGGTGGGTGTCAGGGGGTCCGAGGTGACGCCCTCTTCGGGCTTGCTAGGGGTAATATGCAGCTGGTCTGGGCCCAGGCCCTTCTTCCCACAGAGCATGGAGGATGTGTGATCACACTTGTGGGAAGAGGCCCCCTTGCTCTCCGCGTAGTTCTCCTGAAATAAGCCAGGAAATGAAATAAATGACATGGAACATTTAATGTTTTCTCAGCAAAGACAGTTATCTGCATAACCATCAGCATCATAACAGAGCTAATGTAATACCTATAGAAACAGAAGCAATTGAAATATACTGCAAAAATATTTAAACATTTCTAATTTTTTTTTAAATACTTGCCTTCTGACCATTTTTACCCTCTTCTCCGAGATCTGTCTTATTCCTCCTCGGACTCATCAGGTGACGTAATGCGAAACATTCCGGTTCCATAACTGAAGAAAAATCATAAGATCAGAGCCGCTAAATAAAAGCGATACGGTATAACCTGGGAGACATAAATTCCGCAAAAATAGTATCTTCATCAGTTATGCCGTATAAGTTTTTTTCCTAGTCATGTACCTTGATCAGACTTTCGGCGGACTGCCTGTGGTTAGCTGATTTTGGCGCAAATATTAAAACAAGCCAACAAACCACATATTCCGGTTTAGTAAGGACATTTCATAAGGCAAAAACCCCCATTAAGGTTATTTTTAAAGCATCTAATCGTTTTCCATAGCATATAGCTAATTTGCATTGTTAATTTTGTATCCAAATTAATAGTCCGTTTCCGTGACTCTACCTGTTCGCTAGATCTTTAAACAGACTGTTTAATTACGCCCAAGTCTCCAGCTTAAGTTTTCTAAGCTTCATTCATGTGAATCGGCCAGTATGATAAGATATTTCGTTATAAAAAGCTAGCTGTTATTTTTTCCCGCTAGTCAGATCCCCTAAACAAAATATAAACTTAAAGTTTAACATTTAGTCACAAGTTACATCTCGTGCATTACCTTTAATTTCCGGAGAATAAATACGCCTCGATCGCTGGTCACAGGGTACTTTATCTAATATATTTCACAGATTCTTCGACTTGTTACTTCCAGGGCGTTTCGCTCCGTCATCGGTTTAAGTATAACTAGCACGAACCAGGTCCCGTTCCGTCCGCTAACGCTGAAGTTTAATTCATTCGTATGAGAGAAGTGGGAAGTTTCACCCGCTAAACTTTCGTTTCTGGCGCTCTACAGCGAGTGACCCTCTACAGCCAATCAGCAGCTAGTTTTACGAATATATTAAACGGTTATCCAATCATATCGAGACTACGAGTAGTACGCTGTTGGCGGGGGAATCCGCGCGGTTCTGATACCTCTGGGCGAAAGCCGCAATTACCAAGTTTTGAATGCAGACTTATAGCCGCGCGTGTTATAAACTGGTTAAGCAAGCTAATCGCCTCGTCCTTTGTTGTCGGGCGTTAATGCGGCGGACCCACTGCAGCTCGATCTAATTAACCTCAATGTGGGCGAAACAGATGGAGGAGTGCAATCGTGTTCTGGCGGTGACACCGCGCGAAAAAAAACGTCATTTGAGTACTTGATTTCCTCCGAGTTCCTGCCCTGGGCTGCCACATCACGATTGATGAGCGGTGTTAGACGGTAGCTCTTATTTGAGCCGTAAATGCTGCCATGCAATGCATTTTAAAAATCTGCATTTATGCTCTCAGGTAATGAAAGGAGGATTTGATGGAAAATTTTAATCAAAACCCCTATAGCATTCGATAGCATGACAAAGTGCTTATGTTTGACCAAATACACGTACCGCCAGGATCAACACTTCCCAGAATGCCCACATCACTCACGTTTTCCTTTTTGCAGCTTGTACGACCAAACGACTTCTGGAAGTTTATTTTCATTGATCGGCACTGGGGTATAAACGATGACCCAAGAAATACGACTGTGTGTACACATACTGGGGATTTGTTACGTGTTAGTTTTAACTCGAAAAAGATGGGAGAATTAGCGCCCACCTCGATGTCCTGGTACAAATGTTGCCCTGGTGGTCTGCTGCACCAAAAGGGGCAGTATAAAAATAGATTTGTGCTCCATTAGTGCCCGTTTTCCAGCTTGTTAGTCTTTGTAGTATAATAATATATTAATCTTCAATAAAACATTCTTAGACAAGGGGGATTTGTAGGCTTTTATAGAAACTAATCTAAACCAAAAACAATTAGGTCTCTACTGCCTTCCAGGCCATACTACCAGTCACTGCAAGTAAGGGCTGTTTTTGTGTTAATGAAAAAAATGAGGGAATCTATCCAAAGCCCTTTTAACCTTTCACCTAATGCTGGGCTTTTTGGATGTTAGCATATGGTGCTTGGTGCTGTATATACATCTCTGCCATCGCTTGGTTATGGAGGGCACATATGATGTCTTCAGTGATGTCCAGTGTATGTGTGTGTGTTGGTGGGGGGGGGGTCTGCCCAAGGGGGAAAGACTGTTAGGGTCTGACGCTTGTGTGCAACAGCACACGTCTGTGTTTCCTTGGCGACACAGATGGCACAAACGTTCACCGAGGAGCCGTGAGCTGCAGCACCTCGCTGTGAAGGAGGGTTAGAGAAGGGTAAATAAACTGCACATTCAACGCAATGGTGTCTGCTGAAGATGGTCAGTTCAGAATTGACCAGTTATGTGCCCTTCCTGGACTCATCCTGGTTGGTTGTTAAGCGAAACGTGATGGCTTCATTCTCAATACAAATATTAAATGGGTAGAGAATCAATATTATCTATAGCTTTCTGTTTGACCCAAGTAACACGTGTCATGATAACGAAGTGATGAGGTTTTAAACTGTCATTAGTGTGTTTATATAGCTTTGGGAACATTCATACAATGTACTGGACTATAGCCCAAGTAATACTAGTTGATTATTTCATATGTTAGCATAATGCTGGAAGGCGACCCCCCCACGCCCCCCCACCATGTCCTCTTAGCGGTGTGATGTAGAATTAGCCTGCTTACAAGAGGATTCATTTCGAAGGCTGGCTGCTCACACTGGCTCATTTGAATTCCGAGTTGGCTGCAGATTTCTTGAGAACACTTAAGCGACCGATCTGTGGAATACACTACAGTTTTTCTCCAGCAAATTATCCAAAAATATATGCGGGGGGTGGGGGTGGAGATGGGCTGGCTGTAATGGTACGGGCTCAGATGGATCAATTGCCTGCTGATGCCCTTCATATTGGCCTGGGGAGGAGTTTGGAATCATGTCGTGGGGGCTGTAAGGTCCACTAGTCTTTCGTCAGGAGGAGGACGGATGCTGGAGGTCAGAGGCTGCCCGTCTGTAGGTGTTGGGTCTGGCCTGCTGGCGGGGGTCACCACAGTGCCGGGTCCTGCTCGCCCCTCAGGCTCCCACCAGGCCAACAGTGGGCTCTGTGTTGAAGGGCCTGGGGCCCCTGTGCTGCCCCGAGTGCAGCGGGAAGCCTGTAACTTCATACATTTAGCGGCACAGCGACAAATGACACGCTCTGCTGGTGGGGCGTTCGGCCCATGCTGTAATTACCCGCTGGGATTCCGCACCTCGGTAGCGGCTGGAACTGTTTGGGGAGTCACAGGACCACCGGCACTCGGTACTGACTCAGAGCCCATGTCGGTCCCTGGGTTTCTAAGGAGCATCAGTCCTGGGCCGACAAGCCTTAAGACCCTAAAGATCATAAGATGTGTTTCAGTTTGGGGGGGGGGGGGATTTGGCTGACTCAGACCCCAGAGGAAGTATTTCTGTAGGGAACAGAAAAAGGTGGCAGTACAAAGAGTGTGACTGTAACTCTCAGCACTGACTGCACAGGTAATTCAAAATCATTATAATGATGCAATCAGTGTCTGGAAGGTACATTAATTAATGGGGGCTGGGCCTGCTTAATCTATAGTTACTAGCGGCTGAAAGTGTTAAAACTTAAGGTTAATCTACAGTTTCTTTTCCCATTAACTATTAAACTAATTTAAGGTTAAGAATAAATGCCATTCAGTGACTGACTGGGTTCAAGCACATTTTCTTAACAGCCATAGAAAACTGTTTTAATATGCTATGCCAGTATGATTATATTTAATAAATATATAATTGAAGAAATTGGGTACGTAGTGCTTTTGGTAGGTTATAGCAGGTTTTTTTAATGCCTACAAACACTGTTTCACAACCAGATGGTTGGACTAAGGCACTGAAGCCCATGATGATTAACTGGTGTGTCAGTGATTCGCCACATGTGATTCGCCTGTCCGGAATGGGTTGCGTCCAGTTGCTGAGTATATGCGACCATTTCATCTCACGTGAACCAAGCTGGGTAAAAAGACTCTGAATGTTCATCAGTGTATTAGTGTTGTGTCTTTTTTTGCTCAGCTCTGAAAAGTCTTTTGATGAGCTGGTGCTGGAAAAGGCCGTCAGAGCAATCACTTGTGGTTTCAGACACACTTCAGCTCCTCTGGTATCTAAGGCCTGTAGTAGTTATTGTGGGTTGAGTGGAAATCCAGAGTAGGTTTGTGTTTGCTTAGTGTGGTGACTGAATGTGGGTGGGAATGATGCTCTTTTTGTGATTACAATGGGCAGTCAGGGGGGGCCTGTGGGCCAAAGACGCTAAAACCTGAGCCTAACCATGCCTCTTAACACATAGTCCTGGTCAGACTGCTTTTCAGGCCCTTTCTATCCGTCGCTGGGGGGCAGAGAGAGTGTCTAGTGACTGCTTTTCCAATGCATTGTACTTGCTAGTTTGGTCCAGTTCAGTGAAGTAGAATAGTCGCGACAGAGTATTTCTTTGCTAGTGGTGGAAATGAAGAGTGGTACACTGCTCCGGGGGTAGCACTGTTGGCTGACAACTCCAGTGTTGGTGGGATTGAATCTTGTTTCTTCTCTGTCTTCATAGAGTTTGGGTGTCCATGTGACCCTGACTAGGAAAAGTGTTGAATAGATGGTAGGAAGGAGACTCCTGGTGTGGAATCACTGCCTGGTTTAACCCAATGAGAGCTTAAGGGAAAATGATTTAGTAATCAGTGATTGGATGCACCGTGTAACTGCACTATTTGTAAATTTCTAAGCATGTTTTTTTTCCATAATCCTTGGCATAAAAGGGTTATTTATTCATATTTTGTCTTCTTTTAAACTCAGACAAGCATTTATAGTATTGAATAATTTAAAGGTCTGTCTCACCTTTAAAGTGACTTAGAAAACCTTGAAAGCAAAGTATTGAGCAAATCCACTCATTTGATTTGGTTTGGTGGGTAAAATAATTGTAAACATGTTTTAATGACGTAACCAAGGCCAGGGTTGAGAAGTTGAAGAATATCAGAAATCAAACGTGTCTTCTTTTTGGATACCTTGTCGCATGCAAAGACCTTCTTAACCTAAAAAACTTGAATATATTTGCAGCCCCTCTGCTAATGTGACTGGGGTGGATGTTGGTCAATCACAAAAAGGGCAACTGCTTAATAATATGGGAATTTGATGACCCAGTCAGGCTCACAGCTAGAGAGATGTGGGTGAGATGGAAGGTTACTCTGCTAACCGTCTTTAATCATGTTCAAGAGGCTGATGTCAGCCCTCTGCTGATTAACACCATTGTTCTTTCTCCTTAGTTATCCTGTGTGACGAGGTTTACAAAGGTGTTAATCACATCTCGATAGTCGTCATGTGGATTACGTTAAGTCCCACTTGTCACATCAAGGACCCACACAATTGTGTTTCGATTATTTGTACAAATGGCAACCATGGTAACGTTAGCATTGCGATCCAAAATCCACTTGGTCGACATTCATAATTTTTATTTTGTGAAATAATAACCAATTGATTAAAAAAAAAAATTAATTATTCAAAATGTGGTGGCTTAGTAAAGCCAATCTGCCGTATAATGGCTGTGGTATGGTACGTATTGGTTGGGGCCAGGCCAACAGTATGGGGACAAATGGAGCTTCTCCAGAATTTCAGGGTAGACGGCAAAGGCATGCTCAGACAGGAAGGATACAAGGCACTTTTTCACAAATACATTGTAGAGTTTTTGTATGAAGCAAAAACCTAATGATACTGGATGACAAGAATGCAGAAATACTTAGTAGTGACTTAGCTAATATGAAGTACAAATTATGAACAAATAAGGTAGCTGTCACTACTCATTAATGATAAACATGAGTATTTCATGTGTTATTCATTATTGATCCCTTCAGTACTTCCTGCAGTAGTTCACTACAGAAATAACAGATAGTGACAAATATAGTAAGTAACAGCATAATACTATATTTGTGCCTCCTCAAGTAAAGTGTTACTAACATAGTAAGAGAGGTGATTGGCCATGGACTGCATTCTTGGTTTCATTTTATTAGTACAGACAGTTCTTGACTTGTGTAAAGCAGACTAAAGTAAGTCCGGTCTTACGGAAAACATATCAGAGATTGAATTTATGTACAATAATCACCAACATAAAAGAGCATCACACCTGTAAGTAAATTTCCACTAAATCTTTTCATTGATATGTGTTCTTAAGTATGTATTACTAGTATACTTATGGCTTGTTTTCTTCTGTCAAAAATGGGTGTTCAACCAGTTGTTTTGTTTTAGTATTACACTTTTCCAGTCTTTTTTCCCAGCTTCTTTGAGACATGTTGTTGGCATGAAATTGAAATTGAGCCTATATTTGTCATAAAACAATTACTTTTCTCAGCTTGAACATTTGATATGTTGTCTTTGTTTCACTTTTGATTAAATATGGATTTATATATTTCTAAATCATTGCGTTCTGTTTTTATGTTTTTATGTTTTACAGAGCGTCCCAACTTTTTTTTTAAACGGTGCCATTTAAGATTGTCTTGAATGGTAGGAGAAAATTATGTAGAATTTGACTTGCATAGTTGGTTTGTGGAATGTATTAGGTCAATAAAGAACTAACTGTACATGGTTTTATCCAAATCCAATTGCAGAACCCAACGTTTTGCTGTAGGAATTTGGGGAATCCCTAACTGCAGGGTCACCTGTTGCCACAGTTGCTATGAGGAGGCTTGTCAAGGTCTGATGCTCCTTACATTTTTTAGGTCATTGCCTTTTGAGGGTGACACAAAAATGCCTTATTAAACAGAGATGGGAAGGGAAACCTCATACTGTGGATATCTTGGGTTGAAAATGTCTTGTACAGGTTACTGTTGAAATGAAAGCAAAACACGACTGTGGAGGGTCTCTGGAAACGTGCAGCAGGTGCAACAAATCAGCATGACAGTCACCTGACTCACAACCCCCACCCCCCCACCAGCATGTTGCTGTTTACACCATCTGTGACACGTCAGGCAACAACTGACAGCCAGCTTGTGTCTGGAGGTGTTTCATGTGATCCTCACTACTGTTCAAGGGCAAGTATAGCTGGGAGATTTGAAGGCTGGGAGAAAGGCTGTGTAATGGGATGTATTTCATTAGTCTCGGTCATTATTGAATATAATAAGTCCCCATACATTAGAATAGCTAAGTATTTTATGAGTGGATGCTAGTTTCTACATTATCAAATATTCTTTTGAAGTTAAGACACCCTTCAGCATTATTAAGTGGTTATTTATGGTGGTTGATTTTGATTGACTGGTTCAGGTGGATTTTGTATCTCTAAATTGCCCTTTAATGTGCCTGGTGCCTGGTCCTGGTGTCCTGTGATGGATTGGCGTCCCCTGCCTTGTGCGCCGCTTCCTTGGGCCGATTCATGGTGACCCTGCAGTGGATAAGCAGTTCCGGAAGATGGAAGGGTATAATTATTTCTGGAATGGTCAAAAGAAACAGCTTTGTGGCCCGTGAATGGGGGTGGTGAGCAGCTTAGGGGGAGGGGGGAGTTTGTTTGTTTGCATAGAGTTATGCCCTGTGTCCGTGTGTGTGTGTGTGTTTAATTTCTCAATTATTCTCAATTTGAAGTCACCAAACTCCTCTTTAAAAAAAACCTCTGAATATCCTTTAAAAATGGTTCATTCACAGGTTATCCCAGGATTCTATTAACCTAGTCTTCCAACATGGCTAACCCATATGGAAGTATAATTTTAGGTCATTGACACATACGGCTCATTGCGGTCACCTTATGGCCCGTGAGGCAGGGAATCGTAAGTGCCGGAGCTTAGAGAGGATCATTCATAGCTCAGAAATGGATTCATTTATGTCTGTGTGAAATATCTGAGGAGCACGCAGAGAGGGTATATTGATACATATTACTGGAGGTCCTTCGACTAAATGTGGACTGTATTGCTCTCAGTAAGGCTAATGATTTCAGGTCATGTGTCAATGACGGGAATAAAATACTGTACCCCATCTCACAGAATAAATGTTGGATCAGTATGATACAGTTATTTATGGAGATGTATGTCCGATGCTGTGGAGCTTAGCTCATAGTATGGCTGTCTCCTTGGCACAGTCGGCTCCTGAGAAGCTTCCGGCAGTTCTGAACCTGCGCGTGGCAGGTGGTGGTGGAAGAGAGAGGAAAAGCTGGGGAGAAGTGTGCTGCTCCGTTTTTATTCCGCTGTGGCTCTGAAAGGAGAGGACGCTGCGACAGAATCTGACAGGTGACAGAGTAGTGTGTTCCTGCTTGTACCACTGTGTGGAGCACTGGCTCTCCATCACTCAGTGATTTTTATCAAGGGTTGAGCTGAACACTGTCATACAGATTTAGTCTTATGCCAGGGCCATGCTAATGGTGTATACTCAATGTGTAACACTCAGTGTATAACACTCAATGTGTAACACTCAGTGTATAACACTCAATGTGTAACACTCAGTGTATAACACTCAGTGTATAACATTATTTATTTGTATATACTTCTATTAGGTACTTTATTTTTTTCATGCTTAATTCTATGTCATTCAGTTTTTTTGAATTTCTACGTATATTCTTTGTCTTAATTTGTGTTCTATATTGTCTGTGAAGCATGCATCAATACTGCCCAAACACAATCTTATTACATGCCAGTGTTCTTGCCCATTAAACTGAATTCTGATTCTGATATCTTTACTATAAATGTGGCAGTATACAGTAGATGCAATTGTAGTTGGCACTGCTGTCTCACACTTGCAGGGTTATGAGTTTGGATCCACTTGTATATGAGTTTTTTCTTAGTATACATACTAGACTGTACTTGTGTTGTCATGAACAAATTTTATGTAACCTTACATTGCCACAGACCAGTTCTAACACTAAGAACAGAAGTACAGAGGACAGTAAATATCCCCAATTGTCATTTTTGCCACACCCCAGATATCAAGGATATATCGGTTGTACCCTTGTCAAACGAGACCAATCCCATGATTCATTGTGCCTCGAGTTTGTGCTTGGGAGGCAAGTTAGCAAGACCAGTCTTGTCAAGTACGATTTCTGCATTCTTGGTATTGAGAAACACCCATGGTGTTTGCATGTTCTCTCTTTGATCTGCGGTTTGCTCCCACAGTCTATAGACATGTGGTCTATGTCGCCCCTCTCACTTGCCCGTCATCTGTGAGCTTTCATAAGTGTGGGACAGCTTGGTAAGAGTTGAATTTTTGCTAAATAGTGCAGATGAACCCTGCTGGTCTGTGAGGTTCTGATATTGAAGTGTGACACCAAAGGCATGATTTGATGATTAGTGTCCTCTTTTTGTTGGAACCGCTTTAAATTGCACCTGGTCCTTTGACTTCCAGTTCTCTGGAATCTGCCACAGCCACATCCTATTGCTTCTTTATTTTACTTCACAGTAAAATGTAAACCAAGAGCTGTAATGAAGGCTGAGCCCACTAGGTGCCGCTCTGATTCCTCTGGCCCAGTCAAACCTAAGGTTCTGCTGGGGACGTTTAGGTTTTCTCAGTTTCATAGGTAAGGAAACATTCTCTAAACTGTACAATGCTGGATTTCTTTGTATTGAGCTTGATACATTAATTAATGGGTGAGACATTTTCACTGACTTATTTGCTATATTAGACAAATATGAACAGGTTGAGCAACATCCATTCATTCATTAAAAAGTATGAAAATACAAGAAAATTTAAATTAGTTTTAATACGGATTGCAGAAACCTTTTTTGAAGCAAAGGATTTCAGATCTAAGGTATTTTCATGAAAGGTCACTGATATTGAACTTGTTGGATCATGGCTAGTATGGTGATGTCACCACTGGGTTCCTGAACAAAGCTCTTCATCCCAGTTGCTCCAGGAAACTCTCTGATTCTGCTGTCTAATACTCTTATATGTTGCTTTGGACAAACAGGCTTCTAAAATGAACGTGAATGAAAGCCCAGTTTAAGGTTCTCCCTGAGTATGGCCGCAGAATGGGTGGGGTCAGTTGAGACCTCTTTGACTTGCTTTAGCCAGTTTCTCCCAGTGGTGCCCTTATCGGTGCCTTCTGATCAAACCTCACCCAATGCTGGAGAAGTCTGGACCAGATAGCTCAGGGAATGGCAGGCAGGAAGCCCTTTTTATTTTTCCTCATGCCTTCACTTGACACAGCGCAGGTTACCTTGTGTCATGCCCGGATAGTTTCAGGACTCAAACATCACCTAGGTACCCACCCCCCACCCCCAACCAACCGGTCTTTTATTTTTTCAATTAATCTTACATCTGACTCCTGTGGCCGGCACAGTTGCCATGGAGATGTGTCCGGGAAGTGGTGAGCCCTGCCTTAGCAGTTCTGAAATCTCTTTATGAGAGAATTATGGATGCAGCCTTCTCCATAGTGGAGTGTTACTCCCTTGCAACCTTGTTGTTTTATGGAGCAGCATCCTGTGTGGATGGAAGGGACCCAATGACCTCATGCTCCTAATGTATATTAAATCTTGCCATTAAAGTCCGGTGTATCACTCCTGTAGCTCAACAAGTAGAGCATAACCACACAAAGGTCATGGGTTTCAACCCCTTGAAGCACGCATAGACTGTAAAGCTTTACTCTACTGTAAGTCACCTATGTTAAATGCATCAGATAAATAAAAGGGACCCTCACTGTTGATTCTAAACTTGCCCTCTACCTAAAGTTGCTGCAGGATTTCAGAAAGAAATACTTGTGGTTTTAGCATGTCGGATGGCCCTGCTGACAGATGTTCGTTGTAAATGGATTTTGTAACGTCATGCTGAAAGTGAGAAGTGTTGCAATTGCACTTTTACTGGGAACCCCTGCATTGCTGTAAATGCATCTGCTTCTGCAGGGATGCAGTCATTGCTGACAGAATGCCCCGGATGAGCGCGAGCGAGCGCGTCTGGCCCAGGAGTAGACGTCACGTGTCGTTTTTGGCCGGCTCGAGGCTTTGGGTTTTTACCTGATTTGTGTGGCCGCTTAATAAAACAATGACAGGGACGGTGGCTGCAGGAATAATGTGGCCATTCGAATGATTCCCAACTGACTGTGATGTAACTTAATGACTGCTGTCCAGAGGAGCTCTGGCTTTTGTTTTAAGATCAGAATGGAGGAGTGATAAAGGCTGGTGGTGATTCACAGACTCAATACAAGAACATTGAACAGATTTACAGGGAGATGGGGCTGCTTGAGATCAATGGAACTGCTTTTTAAATTGAGCTGCTCTACATGATGAAGGACAGTTCCTGTACTGGTTTGGTAGTGCTACCACCAGGGGGCATTTAATCACGGTCTTGGTGGTTTCCAGAACCATTTCAACAATTTTTACATTCCCCAGATAATCTATTAGTAGGAAGAGGGTGTGAAATCAGGAATTTATATCAACAGCCTTGGCTGTTAAGCAAGCATGAGTGGAGTCGTGGTGCGTTCCATTTGAACTTGGAACTCGGACATTCTGAGTTCCTATTTGGTAATTTCAGCTGGAACGCCCCCCTGAAGTTCTGGAGTTCTGACTCGGAAAGTCGGAGGAACCTCTACAACCCCCTCCTCAGAATTCAAGATGGTTGCTCCCTTCGTCAACAGAAGTATAAGCAGCAGCTATATACTGTTTAGTAACACTTATATTTTATAAGTGTTTCATGAAATTGGTCGTGCGGACAGAACTCTTCAACCTATATCTGCGGACATGTTGCTACGATGTTTGTATGTGCAAAATACCACATAATGGTTTATCAACTGGTATTGCTAATGATGAACCTGGCTAGAACTGGTATTGCTAAATGGCTTTCCAAGTTGTACTGGAACATGCTTAACTTGGGTGTGACGTCATTCCCGGCTCTGGCTTCCAGCCTTTGAGGTTAAATGGAACGCAGTCTCAGTCTTGCACCAGTGTGACCACAAGGGGGTGTTCATTCAAGCACCTTAACCAGTGACCTTGGAAATTGATGGGAGATAGGAGCCGTCCCAGAAAAAGGATCCACCAGGTCCTAGCTGTCACCAGATCTCAGCAGCTGGACCAGTTAGCCAAAGCATGTGGGCTTATAATTATAACCAGCCCATCATCTCAAAAGCCACAATGAAACTGTTTTGTTTTTTTTGTTTGTTCTTTTTTATACCTCTGTCTACTTAATCTGTTGACTTCAAGTTTTTACTTAATTGAGATTAAAAACTATGAGCCAGTGACAGTATCGCAGTTGTATGTAATCCAGTTAATTTTATATGTTGCGTTTAATGAGAGGCAATTTATTTGCCTGAGCTGTCTGCATCTTAAAAAAATCTCATTATGAGATTATTGGAGAGTGACTCCTGTTTCTTGCATGTAATTGCCTTTCACAGACTAATAAACACTTTTGGTTTGTCAGTCGTATAATTCAATGCTGTCATATGGAACAATAGGAAACAGGAACAGGATTGTCTTGGTCTTTGGACATCTGTTTACAAACAGTTATAATCTTAAGAGATTTTGTGCCCTGTAAAATCAGCCAGTATGTGTTTTTATGGGCAACTTGAAGTTTGACAACAGGGCTCAGGTACGAGACAAATGAAGTGACATTCTGTTTAACGGGAAAAAGAAGTATTCAGATTTGTACTTGGAATTTTTGGTGTCAAATATAAGTCTCATTTTTGGCCCTTGGATGTTTCGAATGCCTTTATCCTGTTTTAGCCTTAACCAGGGCCCAAAGGAAAATACTAATGTCACAGAAACTCAGGATGACCCAAGACATTTGTGTGCTCTCCTGCAGGACCGGTGGTGAAGGGCAGGAATCTCTATCTTTGTCAAAGAGAGGGCGCTTTGAGTTTTTTTCAGGTGCATTTTTTCCCTCTTTTTTTTAAAGTACTGCCTCAAAATCCCCAGAATAAAGCACCAATAAAATGTGAATTAATAGAGCACTTTTAGCTCTAATTGAAAGCTTTCTCATCTATTGGCCAAAAATTTGATGTATTTTTTTATTCCCAAATCAAAGAAAGATGCTTCTTTAAAAAGAAATGGGCAACATGTGTCCAGGCTGCCAGCCTTCTTCGCTTGTGCCACGAGACTAGGGTCGACCACTGCGAGCAGAAACAAAAGAGGAATACGAACATGCGTATCAAAGCATGTCGAACCCCTTCAAAGTCATTCCCTGTCATGCGTTACTAAGAGCAAATATTTAAATTGCTATGAATTACAAGACAGACATTTTAATTTTATATTTATGACTTATCTGAGACAAACAGGTATTTCAAATATTTATTTATAAATTAGCTACAGTTCTTTCATCATCAGCGATAATGAAGGTATTACTGCACTGATCCACATATACAGTACGGTATGTAGAGGCTGTGCCAGGAGACACTGAAAGCCCTACGCAATATTCTGCAATAATCCATACCGAGTCACTTTATACTGCATTAAATACTCTCTCTGCATTGTATACTCTACGTCCTCTGGTAGAGAAAGATAATTCTGATTATTTTAAGGACAGATTTTACCACCTGACCAAGATCAAAACTGCAGAATATTTCGCAAAAAATTATTTACGGCTTACCTTAAGACATAGAAATCAAAGGTACAATTCGGAACCATCTTATTTGTCCACAAAAGTGGTCCTGGCTCTAGGTGTAAGATGTAAGGTGGACAACAGAATTCCCTAGAGGGGAAGAATAATCTGTGATTTGGTTGTGATTTTCCGACAAAATCGAGAGAGAATTCATGCGTGCACAAAGAACACAAGTCAGGCATGCAAAACTAAATTTTCAATCTTGTTTTCCAATTATGTCTATAAAACTCTTAATTACCTCTTATAAGGCTTAGAATGAATCTTATTCATTTCCCTCTTATAGTGTGCCTAATCCACACAGCTTGCTGTACCTGTCAGGAAAGACCACGCTGTCCGTAAGGCATGCAGGAATGCTTTGTAAATGTCACCGGTGCTATTAAAGCCGGGGGGCGGCCTGACATTTTTGCAGCCTTGTCTGCTTCTCTGGAAGGATCTACACGAGAGGTGGTGGGGGGGGGGGGGGGGGGG
>JAODUD010000062.1:25774580-25798304 GCA_026784285.1 Stomatorhinus walkeri
CTGAGTGGCAGCTTCAGCGCTTGGCTTGATTGCCGCAAAGACACATGGGAAAGAGCTGTCTGGCGACTGATTGCACAAATCGATGTAACGAGAAATCGGAGCTCCTAAGGCTCTGCACTCAGGTGGGTGATGTTTGTCCGCAGGGTCGGGTGATGGGAAATCTGTGGTCCTCCACCCCTACCAGACTATTCAGCGCTACGCTGTTTCTGATTTATGGGTTACTGGTTCGTCAGTGATGGATAGTGATGTTGTTAAATGTGACACCCTCATTGTACAGGCTGCAGGGAGCTGTTAACCATCAAGAATTCGGAGGGGGGGGGGTGGGGAAGCGATAACAGGGGGTTGTATCACACGTGCATCACGTCCTCGTTGGGGGATAGAAGGTGCAGAGCAGAACCGAGGACTGTAATTCATTTCTACATGTTTTTTTTCCAAATATAAAGGGTTCGCTTGGACTTCCTTTGTCTCCCTGTCAGCTTGCTTCAAATATAACTGCGTGTAATCAGCCATAGGTCTACACTTCAATTCCACATCATTGCACCATTTAGATTTACTATATACTTTTCTCTGGAAGAATTTTGTGAATAAGGTACATGCAATGAAAAATTATTGTTGATATTAAGATTAAGAACAAAGTGCACAGAAAAACATACAGTGCCAAACAAACAAAGTGCACAGACAAACATACAGTGCCAAACAAACAAAGCGCACAGACAAACATACAGTGCCACACAAAGTGCACAGACAAACATACAGTGCCATAGTGCACAGACAAACATACAGTACCAAACAAAGTGCACGGACAAACATACAGTGCCAAACAAACAAAGTGCACAGACAAACATACAGTGTCAAACAGTACACATAATTCAAACCAATAAATATGGTGTAAACAAATTTACAAGTACACAGTACAGAAATGGTATATCCCGAAAACAGAATATTGTAGCATTATAGAAATAAATAAATAAATAAATATATAAATAAATATTTACCAATAATAGTAATACAGCAGATAGCAGCATATATGTTATCGCTGGACGTGGGGAATGGCATGTCTGGAGGAGGTGGTTTGTTTGGAAAGACGGAAACTTTGTTTTAATTTCCTGAATTATCATCAGTCTTTTTAAATGTAATTGTTTTATGTATACGTAGTGTGATCTTTAGGCTCCGATGTTTTAATGTGTATGTAGGATACGTGTACATAAAGTAATATAGTCACGTGGTAGCTCCTGGAATCAGTGCAGGCTTTATTTTGCCTTGTTGTCCTGTAACGTCATGACGGAAGATGCTTTAAGCAACTAAGACTCACTGGTGATTTGTGGTTGAAGGACTTCAGACCTCAGCACCGAGCGTGGAGGCACTCGTCTTTCGATATGCTTCACAGGGTGCCCTTGGCAGGAAGTGTGGTTGTATTTCACACACGGTCAGTACTGGCATTTGTGGTGGCCTCAGTAGGCTGGAAACCTTGGTCATGGTCGTTCTGCATGACCGTTGAAGAAGCCAGCTGCCAAAGCACCATAGACGGTGCCTTCAACCAGTCTATCCATCCATATGGATCCTTAAAATTGCAGCTCAATGAAAGCAAGCCAGAGTTGCATGTCTGCTTGGGGAGTTTCTGCTTTGGCGGATATTCTGCACGTGATATATATGTTCTGCAAACACGCATGAAAAATTGATTCTCCTAAGCAAACATATATATTTTTTCTTCCACAAATCATCGGCATTTCCACAGCCAACGTGGTTCCCCATGGGTAGTCTTAAAGCTTCATCTTCTTCAGACCAATGAAAAGGGGAAGCCCCCAGTGCCTTTGACATCCACCCTACTTGGACTAATATGGATCCCAGTCTCCCCCAGGGTAAAATTCTGGCACCACGATGCTTGGAAGCGAATGCTAGGCCATAAGTGGGGGTGTCGCCGTGCAGAGCTGGAGATGTTTTCTGATGTACCGACGATGATTCCTCGGGGGCAGAACCTTCAATGACAGCATGGAGACAGATAAAAGAGGGTTGCAGCTGATGTCTGGCTTGATGGTCCTTACTTGTGTACCTGGAATATGCCATTGTTTGTGGAGTTTGCTGTCTCCAACTGATTTACATCCCCATTACTCACTCTCTTATATATCGCTGAGAACCTTATATATTCCCCCATTGAACAGCTGTATTCACCTCCTTTATTGGAATCAGAAAACCTTTATTATGCCAGAGGAAACTGATTGTAACTGCAGACTACAAAGTACACAACTGCACAAAAGACAATAATAAACAATACAGGCACCACATAAAACAATATCTATATAAAATGAAATACGTGTAACATAAGGAAATAAGTGTAACAAGGAGATGGTACTAAAGAAGTGGGTGATAATGAAAATAAGAACTATACTGTTTTGCTAAAAAAAATTAACAAATTTTGCAGGTATGATATTGCATGAAGAAAGATACATACATGTCCTGAATGATTTAGTGTTTGTGTCTGATGGCCGTCGGAAGGAATGATTTCCTGATGCGCTCAATGGAGCATTTTATGTTGAGTAATCTGTGACCAAACCTGCTCTTCTGTCCAACCACAACACTGTGAGGCAGGTGAGCGGCATCGTCTGTGATCGACCGAAGTCTGGACGGTGTCCTCCTCTCTGCCACAGTGTCGATAGTCCCTCCATGAACCGAACCAGCCCCCCCCCCCGATCTGCTTGTCGAGTCTGCTGGCATCTGCCACCTTCACCTTTATACCACAGGCTGGAAAACTGTGATCAGCTGTGTGTCCAATATGTGCATCTCCCCTGCATTTCAGTGCAATTCCAAATGTCCCAGGTACCAGGAGCTGTACGTTTAAATGAGATGTGTATGTATTTGTTCTGACACAGATACAAATGCTGACGCTGGTAGACTGCATGCAGTATACACTCTCAATATTTTCAAATCTGAAGCAAGTATCAGTTGCTGGACTTTGGAGTTGGACTCCCCCACAGTCTCTTGCTTATGAATAAATGGTTTTTCACGGTCTCCCTGGCCTCTGGTTCTTATTTCATTTCTAGGCACAGTTATTGTGAATATCATTTCGGGCTCCTGCTGACTGACAGACGACAGGTGTCCGCCGTCTCTGCCAATTGGATGTTTTTGGAGGGAAGTGGAGAGCTGGGAAAGTTTCCTTTCTTCTTTACTAATTGTTGTTGATTAAACTTAGCAGGTGCCCTTATCTTGCATAGATTACGGTACTTCCCACTTTAAAATGCAGCTAGCATTATATGGGATATATTTGCAAAGGTGGTCATGCTTCAGTTTTAGAATGATTTTATTTCTTGTCGAGTGTCATGCTGTCTTTCGTGTTTCCAGAGTTGTATTTCATACCTTTTTAACTACTGGAAAAAAACGTTCCCAAGATTCATCATTTGTTTTGATTGACCAATGTTTGCATTGGACTCAGAGCCAATGAAGCCCAAGTTAGCTAACCGATATAAATTGGTAGGATTTCTATTTTGTACTGGCTCTAATAATAAAAGTTTCCGGGTCAATAGCTCTCATTGTTGATGGTTACATAAAAGAGCAGCGTACAAACCGAAAGGGACAGGAGCCCGTGTGTCTCCACTTAACTCAACGTTCCGGAACACTGTCCGTCAGCATTCTGGGATGGAGGTCCAGTGTGCCTCAGACTCGCGGCCTACAAACTGGCCTTGTTTCTTTGTCCTGCATCTTATCCATGGAGGAGTAAAAGCTGGGGACCACTGAGAAATTAGAGGCAAAGATACTTCTTTGTTTGATTGTATGGTTTATGTGTCAGCTGAAATAAACAGACACAGACCAAAGAACACTGTTTAGGTCAGTGGTCATCAAATGGCCCCCCCAACAGATAGACAGACAGACTAACCAGCAGGCAGGCAGGCATGCAGATAGATAGATAGATAGATATATAGACAGATAGATAGACAGACAGACAGATAGATAGATAGATAGATAGATAGATAGATAGATAGATATAGAAGCAAACTGCAGGTTTGCAGTAGTTAAATACACACATTCAGAAAAGACATCTAGACATTAATAGACAGTATCAATAAATAATAGACTTTTTGCAGTGCAAGGAATGTAAGGGAAGGTATTGCATGGAATTCTGTAGTAATGACTCAGAAATGAAATTCCTGTCCAGGAAAAAAAGTTTCCTATCCAGGAAAAAAAAAATCAAATAATTTTTATTTTATTTTTTTTATTTGAGCCAACTCGGTGGTCTGCTTCAGTGCAAGTGGTCTGGAGATGATGGGTTACACGAGGATGGCTGGCTCCTGTTCCTCTACCTATCCGGGAACGTCTGTCTGGCTAGACAGAGAGGGGAAATTGTGGGGTTATCTGAAGCCGGGCGAATCGATGTCCCAGGTGCTTGCTTCTCGTTGTCTGACATCCCAAAACTACATCACAAATAGCATTGCCAATGGGTTCAGTGTACAGTGATAATAAACCAGGCGCAGCGGAGAGGCCACATATGACCTTACAGTGACATTCTGGAAGAGGCCAAGACAGCTGGTGCTGCTGATGTGATTGGCTTGTAAGGGGAGGGGGATGTGCAGGTGTGCTTTTGCGTTTCAATCGTCATTTCCATCGGTGACCGTAGTTTTTTTCCATTGATCGATGGTTATCGTTCGTTCTGACTTTCACTGTATTTGAGGCTGAGCTCAGAGGTATCGGTAGGCAGCGATTGACGATGGTGTCTCCCAAGCTGTGGTCGTGCTCGGAAGGTAACCTGACTCCATAATGTCTCTGTGGTGAGCCATGCCAGATCCCAATAAACCAATCAGATCACAATCCGCTTTGGAAGCCAGCAGAAAAAGTTGCCAGTCGTGTCGAATTGTGGGCGCTGACAGTGAGCGGCTGATGTTCCGGCCGCCCTCCGCATCTTGCAGTCCTTTCAGAGCATGCTCTGTGTGGTCTGGCATCACGCTGACAAGGGTGAAGTGGCCAGTTCTTTCAGAATGAAAACACTCACACTATACGACAAGCCACTTCGGATGTTCTCATTGTGGGCATATAAAGGAAGGTAAATCGAGAATGTGCTGTGGGCATATTGGATGCCAGTGAGGAAATAACAGGTGACTGGGAGGTTGGAGGTGATTCATTTGTAGGATTTTCTGCAGTGCTGTGTAATAAACCAGCATCATCGCCCCTCTGTGAGCGTTTGGTTTGGCCTTCTGACAGGCGATTTCACCGGGTTTCCCCTCGCAGGGCTCCCATTGGTGGGTCTCCACCGTAATTATCTTTGTGGACTTCGCCGGCCGCAAAGGATGGCCTCAATCCCGTTGTGCCAACTGGGAGAGATTTAATTTACAGTGGTTCCACCGTATTCACTGATTCTGACTCACTGGACTGGAGGCCCGTGCACTTTACCCTGTTTCATGTTGTGAATTGGTGCTTAATTACATTTAATTTACAACTGGGCCTGGATCCTTCTCCTGGCATGTTCTCCATGATCTACATAATATATAGTACATATATTATCCTTTTATAGTTAAAAAACATTGATTCTTTTGTGGGTGTCCAGAGCTACGTTCACAAAGCAGAGGATAACTCAAGACGGGGCACCAACCCATCACAAGGGACACACACCATTCACATCTATGGGCCATTCGGCAACTCCACTGCACCTCAGCATGTCTTTGGATTATGAGGGGAAACCAGAGTACCAGGAGGAAAGCCCATGACGACACGGGGAGAAACTCCACAAACATGGAGCCAGAGCAGAGACTCAAACCCTAGTCACACTGTGTGAGGCGACAGTGGTAACCGCCGCACCACCGTGCCATCCCAGATGAAATAGTTTCAAATTTAAACAATTTTGGTCTAGTTTTGAATGCAGATTGAAGACGATAGTTGATATTTTAGTTTTCAGGTGAATGAGTTTCATCTAACACTGAAAGCACCGTCGACCCAGTCATGGCGAAGCTTCCATTTGCTCTTTAAAACGAAGACACTCTTGCGGTTTCCCGCTTCCTTAATTGATTGTTTCCAGTCCGCATATCAGGGTATATATATATATGTATTTTTTTCTCCAGCAGCTGCCAAACTCACTCTGCTCTCTTGAATATCAAAGCTGCGGCTGCTCCTAACCGGGCCCGATTTCACGCTTCAGCAAAATTCCCCACTGGTTTAGTTTCTCAGGAAGTAGCTGCAGCGATGCAGGACTTGCGACGTGAGGCACGCTCGGGCCGATGACGGATCCCACCGCTGCCTCTTTGCCATGCGAGTTTTTGCTTTTTTTTGGTCTCTCTGATTCTCGTAATATCTGTTTGTGCTGAGGGAGGGGGGGGGGGGGCGTATTCCTGTTTGCACGCTAAATAGCTGATGGCGGCCCTTCCTATTTTCGTCAGGCCCTGTGAGAAAGTCCGGCGCGCTGCCCCGCGTCCCCTCTGCTGGTGCTCCGAGAACAAAAGTGGGCGGAGGAAATACGGCTTTAATACTTCCTGCCATTTAGCGGCATTGTTTATCCGGCCCAATACTGGAAGGGGAGCTTCCGGGCAGCCTGGCTTTTTTCTGCCAGGCTTGAGTGCTCGGGCCGAAACGTGGCCTGAACCTCACTCGGGGCCCTTTGTTCCCCTGCGTTATGGGCTGCTGTGATACGGCCAGGTTACAGAGACCCAGCCACCCACAGGAAGTGTTTGGTCAAATAGCACAGTACTCTTAAGAAACTAGTAGAGAAGAAATCATTTAAATTGCAGCATGTCAAGAAAGCATGGCTGTTTTCGTTTTCTGCCTGCCCTGGTAATGTTGGGGGCTCCCTGTGCGTTTCATACTGTGAGCGTTGCATGGCAAAGAAACGGCGCATTTTGCTGAGTTTTACTGGCTTTTAATGAGCGCAGCCTCAGGGGCCCTGCGATTTGACTGACGACTGGCAGTATTTCCTTGCATTTTGATCTTCTTTGGGGATTTTGTGGATTCTAGACCACAATGTTGGCCTCTTGGAAACGTGCAGAATGCCTGCAGTATCAAATAAGTTATCTGTGTCATTCTACATCGCTGAAGCATTCACCCCTTCATCCATTCATTTGTCCATCCATCTATGCATTATCTGTTCCTCTTATCCAGTTCAGAGCTGTGGTATTCCTTGAGGCAGTTAATATTTAAGAACTGCTGTCTGTTACTGAGACGCTATAAATCTGAACTGATTATGCCTTTTGTCCTCCATCAATAAAACCACGAAAACCTAATAACTGAAATAAGAGCGGAAAACTGGCATGCATGGCGAAATAGACTCAAAGCATAGCCGCAGGTTCTTGTAATTTCAAATGGACTTTGTGGCAGCAATGGCACAGCGCAGCTTCGTAACTCTGATTCCCGATCAGATATCCGTGCTGTAACTTCCCTGGCGCCCCTAATCCCGACATTTGTAGCGAGAAGAGGCAGCCGAAGGCATTTGGAAATCGAGTCGGCTCCAGCTGCTGGGGAAGGAGAGTGAAATGCACCCTTTCAGCGAGTAAGTGAGACTGGAACGAAGTGGACCGTTGATGGACAGACTAGATCCGGAGCTTCTCCTTGAGTTGGTGGCGGTGGGGGGGTGGGGTGTCTGTTTGGCAGCAATGTGGGTACTCCACCCATCAGGGGGGGGTCTCTTTCGGCTCCTCTCTCCTCCCTCGAGTCCCTTCCGAGGTCGTGCCAGGCGATTCTCAGCCTGACAGCGTGATAAAATGAGTCTGACAGCCTGTGGCGGGCATAGGAAGGTCTAGGACACTGTAGACTTGGAGGAGATTCCCCTACTCCGTGTCTGTATTAGTGTGTTATTACTGATATTAAGAATCCCGACGGACGTCAGAGAAATACGACTTGAAGCTAGTATCCAGTCTGGCATTTCTGCGTTAATGTATAAAATATAGGAAACACTATGACCTCATTGAGACGTTACTAAGCACTCTTCCTGACCAAGCAGCTCTCGTACGTAGCCGGTGGCCCTCTGAGTGATTAGTCAACAGAAGTCTTTGAGTGTTGTCATGTGCTAAGTGCTGAGCAGAACGGGGCCTGTTTATCCTTTCTTTGACAGTGTCGGCTTGACCCGTTTATCAGGCCTGGATGTGACCTCTGATGACGAGTGTGACGGGATGGCCGATGCTTTCTTATGAAGAACCGGTGCTTTATCTCTTTGTACAATGTTAACCATTAATTTGATACCTTACATGCCGCCATTTTTGCCCATGGTTTTCTGCGTTCTCTCTCCATTTTGTTTCAGAAAAGGGCGAGTTTGTTCTAAATAAAACTCTGGTCTTCGTCTGCGGGCCCTTTACTCCAAGCAGGGCTTGTTTGCGTGTTAAAAATAAATATTTTATATATAGCTGTTTTGCTGAATCCTCTCTGCAGAAACGCTGTTCTCCAGATGCTCTTTAAAATGAGCATTTGCTTGTTTCCAGCCTCACCAGTTAGACTGCCACATCCTTTCTTGATAACACCCCCAGTACCTCAGGTAGAATCGCAGGTGTATTCCCCTTGACTGAGATGTGCCCAGTTCTTAGCGGTACCTGAGATACCTCAAAATAGACCAAGAGAAGACCACAAGGTTCCACACTGCTGTGTCCACCCCCCCGATTTGTCAGCTGGAGTCCTGCGCATGAAGCTCTCTCACTAAGCATGTCTCTGACAGGAATGGTGACAGGCTTCCGTCTCTGGCCTTACAAACACTGCAGAAACGCTGTCCTGTGTCAGGTCATATACCCCCCTGTGTAACGATGGTTAATCGGTTTATTTTCTATCAGATGTGTTTTCATGGTAGAGACTTCAGAATCTTTAGAGTTTAATGGTATGATACAGAGTCTGGTGAGTTTGGTGTCGTACAGCAGGGATAATTGTGTATGACTGTGGCCATGTGTTTATTTTTCATGTCCGCTCCTATGCCAGTTGGACCGTCCCATTTTCCCCACTTAGCACCACGTAGTCGAGATGAAACAAGCTTTATATTGTCTAGCTCCTTCCTGGCTCCTCTCCAGTTGGCTCCTGGGTCTTCTCCCAGAGTCTGACTGCTCCAGGTACCAGTGAGGGCTCTGTGTCCCTGTCACTTACGCTGGATGTCACAGAGCATGCCCCCCCCCCCCCCGATAATCTCGCGTGAGATGACAAAGCCCAGAATCTGTAATGTCACTTCACACCCTCGGCCGGGAGATCACCAAGCTGCCAGGTGACTTTTCCCACGAGTACAAAGAGCAACTCTTCGAAGATGGAAGTCATTTGTACAATTCCAATTTTTTCTTCCTTCTGGATATGGTTGGAATTAATGCAATCCCTGAGCTTGAAAGCACTAGCTGACATGATACAAGACCCTACTAAAGGTACACTATGTTAGCTATTATATAATCATTGTCTTTTGGATAAGACGGGCTGTTCTGGTGTATGGGTTCATCATTATTTATTTAGTTCCCCCACATTCCCCCAGCTCTGAGTGGATAATATTCCTGATATTTATATGGTTTCTGTTGATGTGCTGACTTTAATTACCCATCAAATGAGGAAATGATAACAGCTCCTAACAGATCTACCTAACGTCACCGTATCTCATCAATGGCGTAGGTGTGGCAGGGAGGGGGCGAGTAACGGCAGGTTCTCCGCTCTGATTTTCCCTGGCGATCTCCAAGCAAGAAGCAGGGCCTCTGGAGGTCACACGAACAAGGACAGTGTGCTGACGCGCGTCTCTGACGGGGACCTGGAGGCTAGGGAGGCGCTCTGGCTCTGCGGCTGGCATCTCAGATGGGGATTTGAGCTGATTACAGCTGGCATGTCGCTTATCATCTCTCCCTCCCCCTTCAGATTGATATCAGTAGTATCACTTCATCCATTTGTAGCCGTTTCGTTACAATTTCAGTCCACAGTTGTAGTCGGAAATAGAAACCTAAGACTCAGGGTGTGGGAGGCTGCTGGTTTGAGTAATGCCAACAGGTGACCATTTGACTTCACCTCTCTCTCTCTCTTTCCATTCAGCTGTAGGTTTTTTTTTGTTACCCCCCCCCCCCCCCATGTGTCCAAATTATGACTGCTAAGGGTTCAATTAAGTGAGTTGAATGCCAACTAAGTGATGATATTTCAGGCCAGGCAGTGAGTGATGTTTCCATCATGCTGGAGGGTAATTGTGTTTTGCGTGTGCTTATTATCGTGGGGAACCGAATTCCTAAATCTCATTTGGAACAAAGAAGTGAAGGCCGAAACTGCCCCCCTCCCAACAATGAGTGGCTGTGTGTTCTAATAAGAGCCAGCTCTGACAGGCCGTCCAATCAGTACTCTGAAGGACAACAAAGACCAATCAGGGCGATGTAGGGCACCTTCGGGTACGTAAATGTCAAATTAACTGCCCTCACATCTTTTAAATTACTGAGATCTGTTTGATCTTCAGTAATCATATGTCCTCTTATTGGGTGTATGAGGTAATTGGGTGGAGCATTTACCACCTTAAAGAGTTGTCAAGGGAACATGAAGATTGATGGCCTGAGCGTGTCACCTGTGCCTGTATGGCCTCATATGTCACGGTGGAGGACTGTGCTATTCAGGTTTTATCTATCTATCTATCTGTTTGTTAGTTATAAGCTCAAAGCACAGCAATGCACGAACAAAAATCACCACTCAAGTACGAAAAGGTCTGCCTGCTTGTTAGGAAATCCTTTTTGTGAAATATGGATTAGGGTCACCATGAAAATATTATTTGAATTCTGACTTTAATGTCAGAATTCCGACTTTAATCTCAGAATTCTGAATATAGAAAAGAAGTCAGAATTCTGAGATTAAAGTCAGATTTCAAATAATACTTTCATGGTGGCCCTAATCCTCTTTCGTAGTGAACAGCACGTTCTTTGATGCAGATTATTTTCTTGTAAAATGGTACAAATATTATAGTTTCAGTCCTTTGGTGAAGAATGTTTTCACTCATCTTCATTGCATATTTCACTGCTATCAGTGAAAGCTGTTGTCCAGTGTGTTACTACCTCAGTGCTCAGTGGTGGTGGTCAATGGGGGCTGGCATGTTGCGATTCACTTTGCACGTGCCCATTATGTTTCTATTACGTTTGCTGCACTGGGTTCTGATACCGAGTCAGTGTGCTGACATTTACGTACGTAGATGAGTTCCATGAACATTCAGACTAGAACAGCGATTGTAGTATGTCTACAGGAGGCCTTCCTATTGTCATTTGTTCACACTGCGGGGCAGGCAGCACCACTGCCTGGACTATAGGTGTCTTTTGGTCGCCAGAGAAGTAGGAGATGACGTTCATTCTCAATCAGGTTGTTGATGTCAGGGTGATTAAGGACATGATCTTAGGAAAATTAATGCAGAATGTATTGAAACTATTATACTGTATGTAAGTGGCATAAAAATAGGTTTATCCCGGTTGACTGGCTTGTGTAAATGTGACTGCAAATCCACACTGGATACGTATGCTTGAGTTGTGTGGAAGCAGGAGCAATTCTGCTCCAGGGTGAACCTCAGCGTGGCCAGAATCACCTCACTGCTGGCGTAGAGCACAGCTGGACAGCTCTACAGTCACTCAAGCCTGCCATCGAGAGCAGCCGAGTGAAATTCTTTCACTGTCACGTGGCCGAGGTCCAGTGACACTTGGACTTGTGCTCCATTTCAATGCACGTTCTGTCGGTGGTAATTAACGGCAGCTGTTGGCGAAAGGTGCTGGGCCTACACTGTTAGGACATCCTGTCTGGACAAACCTGAGGCAAGCAAGGAGGCCCAGCTGAAGAGTCGTGAGATTTCACCGGTGTCATACTGGTCCCAACCAGGAAAATACCAGGAAGACTATCTAATGGAACAGGACCTAATTTGCATATAAATACACAGCCTCGCTAAAGCTTACGTTTATATGTTGCTCCTGAATAATAAATACGTTGCTCCTAAATAATCTAATCTGTCAGTAGAGACCTACTCCAACCCCTTTCGTGTGTATTTGAAATTATTTGCTAATATAATTAAGCAATAATGCAAATCAGATGAAAATGTATCAAATGCATGAATTACTCAGATTCCAACTTTTTGTTTATTTCACCACTTGTACTCCTGGGTTTTCATCACAGAAGGATTCTAGTGTTTGCCGTTACTACGGTAACAGAAACATGAAGTGAAACCTTGCCTTTTTTTTTCCCTCCGCGATTTTGAGCATGATGCATTTGTGTGGTCAGCCTAACCCCCGTTTGCCCTTGCTCTTGGCTGAGCACAGATGCCCCGCCGAGCCTGATGGACAGCTTAGTTTCGATTAGCGTGCTCGCTCCCCTGGCTCCAGTTCTGGACCAGAGAGGTAGAGGGAGATCCTGGGGGGGGGGGCGCACGGGATAAATGGGGTCGACAGGGAAGTTAAATTTGTGAAGAAAAGTCCGGCGCCCTGCTTAATCCCAAG
The DNA here is from genome assembly GCA_026784285.1 of Stomatorhinus walkeri. Lineage (NCBI taxonomy): Eukaryota > Metazoa > Chordata > Actinopteri > Osteoglossiformes > Mormyridae > Stomatorhinus > Stomatorhinus walkeri. Next base: position 25,786,934 of record JAODUD010000062.1, read on the forward strand.
CACTGAAAGCGAGGAACTTTAATGGGGATTAAAATGTGGAAGACGCAGGAGCTTGACCCTGTGAAGTAGGCTGGCCAGCCACAGGAAGGTTCTGACAAACCAATGCTATTATCGGTCTCCAGTTAACATATCATTGTATTATTATGGGTAAGTGTTGTGTAAATTTCATTGTGCTCTGAGTTCAGGGCCGGTTGCACACGACGGTACTTTGAGGTTTGAGGTTGTTCCCTATAGCTCATAGAGCGCTCCTGGGTATGGATAGTGAAGCCAAGTTGCTTGAGTTTATTCTGGACTTGGACCATGCTGAGATACAGCTTGTAGGCCAGATCTACGTGACTCTGAAGTTATCTTGAATCGCTGCGGATGTTTCCGTTTTGCACCAGTTGTGTCTGTTTGTTTATCCGGTCATGGATTTGTTTCCAGATTGGTTTTTGAGGCCGTGTGACTGTGGTGTTACTGTGTTTCTTCTGATTAAGTGTAATAAAATGCCCTTTGTGGAGAGGCCTACAAGTATTGGCTAACAGACACATTGAATCTGGCAAGCACAGCCTAGTTAATCTTTCTTTTTGACCGAAGACGACTCAAGCTGCTGGGTGTGTGTTAAGTAACAAGCAGGTCATGTTTTTGTGGCTCCTGCTCTAATCAGTAGGACCTTCTGTGGAATGAATGGGCAACTCTTTAGCGCAGTCGTTAACACTCAGGCTATGGTGTTGATCAACGCAAATGTCCTTCTCACAAGGTACCTAATAAGGTCATTACTCATCCTGTGGATTTCCTGTCTGCGTCTAGACATGACTACACGATCACTTCCATGGAAATTTTAAATGACTTGAACTGAAGCTTGGATTTCACCCAGTGCTTGAAGTCTTTTTCTGCTGTGATGTCTCAAGCACATGGTCTTGTAGCAACATGACTACACCATACTTTTTTTGGACTGATTAACATCCTTCTGTGTGGATGTGTAATTGGGGGATGTCTATGGTCTACTGGTTCTAAGAATGGAACTGCGTGACCTTTTGGAGCTGGATGGTTCTTTTTAATAGTCTGAAGTGTTTTTCGATTATGCTGTTCTTGCAAGCACACTGACAGGAAGCTGGAAGATAATAGGTCTGAGTACTGTGGTTTGATTACATATGTGGTGGAGTGGAAATCTTATGTACTTATGTAAGTTCTCATTGAACCCATTGAACTGATATTACTGTCTACACTTCATAGGCCTGTGTAGCTTATGGAAAACAGGAGAACCTGGTCTCAGGGACACCAAAGTGAGAACCAAACCAGTTCAGTTCAGAACTAATAGTAATATACCAATGTACTCCGCTGTCGACTTTACTTCTGAACGTTTCTCCTGCCTCACCCTTCACCATCCCCCATAAGAAGTCCTGACTGGGCATTGGGCTGCTGCCGTTCCTGATCTGGAGTCACTGGCCCTCCCATTGCATTTCCCATGATTCGCTTAGGTGAGAGCCCCCCCATGAGTGTGTGCGCCGCACAGCTCTCATCACCATGAAGCCCAGTCACGTTTTTTTAAGGTTAATTAAATCTTTTGGTCGCTATAGAAAGTAAACGGAAACTTAACTGATTGTGAGGGTTGAAGAGGCAGTGGAACTAGATCTGGATAAAAAATGATGGCCATTGCAGGTTCCTAGTCTAGGAGTTTTGGGAATGGGACAATAATAAAAAAAGAATGTAAAATAAAAAAAATCCATTGTTCCTTAGATTAATCTGTGCTTTCCATTTGTTTGGTGTCGTCTGCTCTTAACGTTACAAGAGGCCCAGTACTTTTAATATCTCATGCAGGAATTTCTCCCTTGTGTGATTTTGGCCTGTGAGTCTGTATGGCAATTTAATTAAATTGCTTTTTGTTGTGCACCTCTTGTGATTTCACTTGCCAGGAAATGTCCACCATTGCTCCTTCTGTAGCTGCATCTTTGTATTATAAATTTTGTCCTCGTGCCTCCAGAGAAATAAATTGTTAACTTGCTTTTCACATCCCAGTTAACTGTTGAGCTAATTCTAGTCTTTTCCCCCTATCTTTTACCTTATTTACCTCAGATGTGCACCACTCTACATTCTATGCCAACACGTGACTTTCTGTTTGCCGGTTAATTCTGCTTGTGTTCCCACTTCATGCTTGATTGTGCATCTATTAAAATTAGCACTTTTTTTCATTTGTAAGTAACGGAGCCCCCCAAAAAGAAACTAATGAAATTTAATGTGTTGATATCTGGTGCAGTATTGATTACTGGGAACCTGCCTGTCATTTATGACCACAAGATGGGACAGGAATAGGAAGGCGTGGGGGTAACAAGATCGGCTTGTCATTCAAAATGACAGCTAAACGGCTCCTCTGAGTGTCTTAGACCATCACTCATTGTGACACTGGCTCCCTTCGTCCTCGCGAGCCTTTGCGAACCTCAGACTCACAGGCCCTGAGTTGGTAAGCAGGAGAAGAGAACACTCTGATATATCATTGCTACTTCTTGATGTGCGTTATGTTGCAGAGTAATAATAATATAATAATAATAATATATTTTATTTCTATTGCACTTTCCATTGAAAAACAATCTCAAAGTGCTACAAAAAAAAACAAAAAAAAAGCAATAAAGGGCTTACACGCCATTGGTCGACTCTTGAGGCAATAAGGAAGATTGTTAATTGATCAGGATTTATGACATGAAACACTAAGATACTTCTTCCATAGAGACATGCATGGATTCAATACTTTTCAGTTTCACTCTCTTAATATTATTTTGCTGTTATGTTGGGGAGTGCGGATATTAAGCGTACTTTGCTATAAATAATGTAGTAGCCTGAGAGACTTCTGAAATAGCTGGTAATTATATCTTGTGTCTAATATAATGCCCTGTTGCCAAGGCCTGATGTTATCATTTGTTGGGCAAAGAACTACAAAATTAACTTCTTTTGCTGTAACATAGCTTGCGGTGACCATTTATTTAGCAAACAATGCTTGTTGAATTAATGTATATAAGCTTGTTTAATCTACGGGTAAGTATGCTGAGGGGGAAGGCGTGTTTTCTAAAACGATTTTTTTCACCCATGCAATACACAAAGATAAATTCTTTTCTTTGTGTGCACTGGGCCACTTGCTTCAGAATGAACAGACATCACTTAGCTAAATGCTCACCCATCACTTCAGGACTTGCAGTCCAGTGCAAGTTGGATAACCTCACAGGGGTGAGTAATACGGGGTTTTGCACAGTGACAGCTACGCAGATGCCGTGAAAATGTTAAGTTACCCAAGAATAGTACATGGACTAGTGGAGCGTTAAAAATCACAGCTTCCCTCATACATAATTCCACATCGGAGCATTAATTAATGCACCACTCAGCCTGACACCCTCTGCACCCTCTGCAGTGAGTGTGGGGGGCACTGGCCTCCCCCCACCTACCCCGGCTGGCCGTGGTTTACGGCGGAGCCATCCACATGATTACTTCACAGACCTGCACGAGGTCATAACTGCGTGTCTCACGACATATTAACCCTCGAGTCCCCAGCCAGTTTACAGTTCCTAAACAAGCAATCCTATCTGCTCGGCACCCGATCGTTAATGTGTTGACCGTGTCGATGTCAATGAGGCCATAACATGGATCAGTTGATGTAAAATAAGATCTTAAATAGAGCCCCGGCCACTCGACCCCATCATGAACTCGCTTCCCCCTTTGATTCCCCATAATTCCTTTGGGTAGCATGGCTTGTCAAGCAGCCTCTGCATTTCCGTAGTTTTACCGCCGCTCGCGGTTGTATCTCATCACGAGTGAAATGTGCCGAATATGGCAGGGACCATTTTAACCGCTCCTTCTGGAAACGGTTTGGGTCCCATTTTCCACGTCTCTTCTTTGTGGAATACATCTGGGAGCATAATGTGAGTGGGAGAGCAGTACAAGGAAACCCTGAGTCTGTATTCTCTAGGAAAGCCGCTGTTTGATAATGGTTATACATATTTACATACATACAGAAGGATGCCTGTGGTACAGTAGCTGGGCTATGGGATGCACTTTTTGTGTGTTTCTATGTGTAATATATGTGTAAAAGTTAAGTAGAATGTGCATAAAGTATGTGTAACTTAAGTCGAAACTGCTGTAAGTGTCGGAGATGCTAAGGGAGCAGCTTTCCAAAGGGGAGCCTACAAATCTATCCTGATCCAGTCCATCGTTATTTCAGGCTTCTGGCTCATTCCGTGCCGCTTTTACCTGTACTCCGGCTGGAGAAATATTCCTCCAGTCTGCCTCTCTTCGGACGTGACCCACAGTTCGGCTACTGGCTTTACGAGAGGAAGTCCAGCTGTAATTAAAAGCTCGGCAGGCTCGCTGGCAGGCATTATTTACGTTGTAGAAAAAGCTAAATAGACCAATGATACCTCTTCATCTCTTGGATCATGCGGGCGATGCTGGTCATCCATTAGCAAGTTGTTAAAACGCGAATGAAAATTATGCCTGTTCATTTTTTCCCCCCTCCTCCGAATAGCTGAACCGCGGCCAGAAGCCGGGGTTTTTTTTTTCAGGGTAGCGCTCAGTATGAATGGCGTAATACATTAACTGAAAGATGACCCCCCCCCCCCCATGGGCAAGTTCACCCCTACTCTCCACTCTGTGGGGAAAGTTCCGGTGCTGCTCGAGTCCCTGACCGCCGCGCGTTCCCGCATCCACCTGCCAATTACTATCCGCTTCAGCTACGTATTAATCCCGGGCGGAAGCCAAACATCTGGAAAGGTTAACAAAACTTCTCTGGGTTGTTTTATGCTCGCATAAATCCTCAGTGCATTTGTGTTGAGCCGTGTCCCCACCGACTTTCCCCTGGATTCTCGCGTGGTCCAATTGCGTAGAAGTGTCTGCAGCTGGTGTCGCACAGATGACTTGAAAAGCCATTAATTGCATCCCACTGGATGAGAAAGCCCTCCCCCTCTTATCAAATGCTGTGATGGTCACTAGAATTTAGGTGCCATGATGAAATGATAAATAGCTGAAGTGAAAATCCCATGCCATAATTGAATTGGTCATCCCCTTCCTCATAATCATCTCCGTGCGTCATCCAATGACGGTACGACTATGCCTCCTCCCCTGCGACCAAAAGCTGACCATAAATATGGCTCCTGGCTCCAGCTCAGATATTTTAATGCGCACTACCTCATTATGGAAGCAGGACTCCCTTAGTTCCGGCTATGTCTAATGGAAGCTGTTTGCCATCTTCAGCCTTTGCACATGACCTTTCAAAAGCAAACACAGAAGAAACTTGTGTGCCAAAGCAGTATTAATTGGAATTAAGAAAGTAAATCCATGCAACAGAAGCTGATGATTTAGCAAGCTTTTGATTCGGTGGGTCTAGGAAACACTGTTATCAAAGAAGAGAGATGGTAGAATGCAAGCAAGAATGCAACCCAGAAACGTCTGAATATCAGTGTAAGATTTTTGCCTTGCAATGAAGCACAGCCCTGCTAACACTGTTGGAGGTCTGCTCCAATGCATCGATTGCGAGGTGGTCCTGGCTGTACATGAGATACTGCGTCCAGATTAATATATGTGCATAGCAAACACCTGGACCGCTTTGCGTTGATTTATGGGACAATCAATGCGACTGACAGGAAGTACAGATGGCTGACACGGTGCCTCCCTGCCTCATTTTGCTTAATTATTTATGCCTATAAAAGGGAGACTCTTTCAGACCCAGGGCAGGTAGTATCTGAGCTCAGTCATGCGGCGTTTCGATGGAGCTGCCGGATCTCTGAGGTTCTCCCATGTCCCCCTGCCATGGGACATACTCCCAGCTTGCCTGGTCTGCCCGCATTCAGAAGCAGGCGTAGATGTTTAAGGTGCACATGAGCTGGAATGTGAGAAACTGTGTGCAGGAGGGTATGTCTGTAGTGCGGAGACTCCGCCCCCACAGCCCCCACAGCCCCCTGGGATTGGTCTGTTCATTATTCTTCCAAAAGCAGGCATTAAAATTTAATCAGTGCAATGCAATCTTCTTCCTGGGGGGAGGCACCTTCTCACTTTCTTTTGCATGCGCTGGGGGTTTGGGNNNNCGAGTAGGGGGGGGGGGGGGGCATGCCTCGGAGGTTTCATGTGAGAATGGAAGGCACAGATGAGAGGCTGTCCTGGAATGATTTTATCCACGCCTTGTCCCTGCTCAGAAATGACTTCGATGGGGGTGCCTTGGGGATTTGGGCCTGGGAATAAGGCCTCTTGAAATGGCAAGAAGGTTTTCCAGACTGGCTTTCATCTGGAACTTGCCGTAGGAGACACAAGCAATGCTGCCATTTCCTGTTATCCAAGAACTAGCTGTTTCTGCATGACTGCCTTTGTTGGTGTGGCTGCTGGGGATCGATATCAGATAGATGTGCTTATGCTGACGGACTGTGCCGAGGCTCATGTGAGCGGTAGGGAATATTTTTCAACGCGTTTCTTCTTTCCTAGTTTGTTTAAAAGTACCGATGGACTTTGTTATTCAATTCTGTCTGTGCAAGGAAAACACAAAACAATACTGAAATCCATTTCAGTCAATTCCGAACAACGTTCAGAATCGCATTGAAGCGCTAATTTATTTCTTCGAGCGCGATGCTTTGTAAAAGAGGAAGAGGTTTTTTTTGTGCGTATTAAACCACAAGCATCGATCATCTCTCACCTTACGCCCCTCGTAGCCCGTGCTGCGTTTGTGGTGCGAAGAGACAGAATTAGCCGGCAGCAACAGGGATTTAATGAGCTGGTGTCAGGAGTGCTTTGCACGGAGCTGCCTGAAGCTCGTTCCTGTAATCCTGCAGTCCTGGAGACCAGTAGATCTCCCGTGAAGGTCTATGTGTCCGACGGCAGGGATGCTTTGGTCTCCGGGGTGGTTCGTCAAAGTCAGTCAGCCTCTCCTCCGCTGACCCACTGTCCTCTGGGAGTGTCCAGGTCTGTATGGACAAGCGTGGCTGACAGGGGGTTTGAAGGCCAGGGTGAATGTGGAACTCTGACCGGTGTAGCAGACTTCAATAATCCATGGGGGTTTCTGCTCCAGTCTGGGATGGTGAGGAATATAAAGTGCCCAACTGCTGACATTTTTTTTCTGTCACCATTTTCTCTGACCAAAAAAACCGAAATGAGCATGAATGACTAAAAAATACAGCTTTCAGTTCCATTTATTCCAACATCACCCTGAAATCCAGTGATGGCTATAGATTTTAATAGTAAAAGATATATTTAGAATGGCCTTGTAGGCTAGTTTATAAGGACTCGTACCACAGAAAAAACGTTCTTATTGATTCCATCTGGTATGGCATTATTCTTTTAATATTAGCTTTTATTTGAAGTGACTTATTTAACGTTAACTTTAAGATTTTTATCCATGTTTATGTGTTAATGTGGCCATTTTTTCCCCACACAGCCTGTAGTTTTTTATCAGATTTGACGTTTCGTTGATCATAGCATGAGCTAAAGGGAAATGTGAATTCAGTCATTCCTTCGCTTCTTTAATGGAACAGTGGTGTCACGGGTGACAATATGCCTCTGAAACCTCCTTAAGGTCTGAGGAGGATCACTTGGCACTATACAGATGGGTGTAAATGAGTTTCCCCTCATAATAAATATCAGAATGTCCTATTTGTATTTAAAAATTGCGTGGTTCAGGCTTTCGGGCTGGGCTGTTTAAATAGTGAGCTCAGACTGTCTCCCTCGGTTATGTATGTGGTTATGTATGTGCTCACTCTTGGAAATAAGGACAGGGTTTTTTCATTTATTTAGAGGACACTTTTGTATAAACCAGTGTTTCCCAACCCGGTCCTCGGAGACCCCCAGCCGGTCCTCATTTCCCCCTGAGCTTCCTGCTAGAAAGTCCACATTTTTGCTCCCCTCGAGCTTCCTGCCAGACAGTCCACATTTTTGCTCCCCCCAAGCTTCCTGTCAGACAGTCCACAATTTTGCTCCCCCCCGAGCTTCCTGCCAGACAGTCCACATTTTTGCTCCCCCTAAGCATCCAGCCAGACAGTCCACATTTTTGGTCCCCCCGTTGCTTCCTGCTAGACAGTCCACATTTTTGCTCCCCCCGAGCTTCCTGCCAGACAGTCCGCATTTTTGCTCCCCCCCGAGCTTCCTGCCAGAAGGTCCACATTTTTGCTTCCCCCGAGCTTCCTGCCAGACAGTCCACATTTTTGCTTCCCCCGAGCTTCCTGCCAGACAGTCCACATTTTTGCTCCCCCCTGAGCTTCCTGCTAGACAGTCCACATCCCTGAGGAGCAGACTGGGAAATACTGGTCCAAAGCATTTGTTCCCAAACTTTTCAGCCCATGACTGGGGGTGGGAGGGGGGGTCTCCTCAGTTAATTTTGATGGGTTTCTCTCGCTAGTTTATCTCAGTTGACTGGTTGCGGTTACTGTGGAAATGGAATATTTTTTTCATGTTTTTAAAATTTTATAAACATATTGGGTCATCTCGTGACCCTCACTTTGGGTAGCCCTGGTCTAATGGGATGTACAATTGCAGATCAGAGAACAGGGTCAGGCAGTATCCCTGGAGCAGTTGTGGTTAAATGCTCAAGGACCCAATGGTGACATCACTCTTCAAGCCATGGGATTTGAACTGGCGACCTTCCCATCACACAATCACGCGTATAGAGTTCCAGCCCAAAGAGCCACATGTTTATGATTTAATTCTGTTGGACACGTCAGTCAAAAAACCTTGATGCGGATGTTGTCTGACTGGAGGAACATGCTCCCCATGTGACCTTTGACCCCGCTTTTGCACAGCCCTTGGGTACAGCGGGTATGGTGCCGGCTGTGGGAAGGGGGATGTAAAGGGGGAATTAGTGACTCCTGGATCAGCACCCATTTGCCTGTTAAACGTTCATGCTTGGGAATTGGGATTTCACAGCACCATAGCGGCTTTGCATCACACCCGGCATTTCCAGCTGTCTCTTTATTCCTTAGTGTCATGCTCAGTCTAAGAACCTGTCCTAGTTCCGCTGTGATATTACAAGATTATGCGGCGTCAATTCTGTGCAGCGGAGACAGGAGGGACTCATTTAGATCCACAATGGCCCAAAAACGTAAGTTAAGTGTGATTCATGGCAGCGTTGTTACTGAGATAAATGAAAAGCCAATTTTACAGACAGGGTTTATGTTGTCAGTGGAGACAGGATGATCCTGCGCTTATTTTAGTTTTTGTCAGATGCATTTGAGGAAAGAACAGAATTAAACTGAACAGCCGGTCTCCTTAACTTGTGCTGGGTAAGTGGTTGGAGAATTTCAGAGCAAGTTTCCAAAACTCAGTCCATTTTTTGTTGTTTCTGAGATGAGACCACCAATGACCCGAAGTCAGGCTTCCTCATCATAAGTTACAGGATCAGGAACAAAAATCTACTTAGTCCTTATGTAATGCAGCAAACAACTTTTGTTAAATTTGTCTACAGGTGTTTTCTTGAACACGGATCCTATGAGTCCCGTCAATTTTGGAGTTCTGCTCTTCAGTTAATGATGGTTGGATGGGTCAACGACAGAACAACAGAAAACGGTTTTCTAGCACCTGAGTACTGACATCATCCTGTAACTCAGGATGGCACAGTGTGATATCAATACTCAGCAGGTCCGTGATTTTATTGGTCCAAAATTGCGCACAAAATTCATTTTTAGTGTCCTGACAGTTTAAGCCAAGAATAGTGGGGGTGGTTGGGGGGTAATGGATTGTTGGCAATGCTAGCACTTTCCTAATTGCAAAACATGTGGAACCATTACCGTAAATTACTGTGCTCCTATCAAGTCCCCCTGGTAAGGAACAAAAAGTCATACAGATGTCAAAATAAAGTTCCTTAATATGCAAAAGGAAAAAAATTCTTTGGATCTGTCTTTAGTTTCATCTCTGGCCAGGTGTCTCCTAAGAGTTTCCCTCAGTCAGCCGATTGCCCAATATGAATATTGCAGTGGGTAGCTGCGCCCATTAATGGTGTGCATCTGCTCTGCTGGCAGTTACCATGACAACGGGGATGCCCAGGTCATTTCCGGCAGGATGATGTCATCGGGCACCAATCTGAGCCTTCATTAACAGCATGTAGAAATGGCATTTATGGCTCTATACAAAACAAGGGAATATCATTGGCTGCTCAGGTCAAAACCTAGTTCAGCAATATTCCCCATGGCCTTTGTTTTGCTGCTGCTGTGTTTGCAGCTTTAAATGTCTCACGAGGGAAAAAAATCAATTTAACATTGTCATGAAAAATAGAAAGTGATTCACCTAGATTCAGGTCAGGCTATACTTGTACTCTCTATGGAGACTTTGTGTTTTCATTTTGGTAACTATTTTCTTCCTTCAGGTGATGCTGAGAAGTAAATTCTACATTCCCAAGTCTAAAAACACGTACATGCCTCTAAGCAGGGGCACAATATAGGGCTAAATAATTTGTAACATAATTGGATTGGTCTGGGTTGGGGGCCTGAATATGATATGTTTTCATGGGACCCAGAACCTCTTGTGGTGCCTCTGCCTCTAAGAATACTGCAGATTAAACAATGAATATGTGAATATGACATTGCATAAAGAGTTAAAGATATATTAGCCAGACAATTTTTCTGGCATTTTGTGGATAATTTGATTTTGTTGCACAATGGGCGGTCTAGCTTGGTGAAGTGATGTCAGGTGGCAGTGAATATGATGGTGGATCTAAGATTGCCTGTCATTTTTGTGTGTGTCTATCTGTTCTAGCATTCAGATTACGCGCACAGACAAATGGCCGGGCTTCCCATCATTTAGTCATTGCTCGCTACTCCATGACAGACATGTTGCCTGTCAATTTGACTCTCCATGACTCATTCTCTTATTCTGTTGTTTCTTCTCAGATTGCTCACCATGGCAACTAACTCTCTCCGTATCTCAGTATAGCATCGTAAACTGTTGGTGCTGGAACTGCCTTCGGATACCTTGTATTACCCATATTACCTGACATGGGTAGACAACAGAAGGGGCAAAAGACTCTTAAACTTTTATCGTTCACCTGCAGTGATGCACAGGACATTTAAATTTCACCTGTAATATGTGTTTAGTAGAAGCTTTCGCTGACAGATGATGTCATACTCATGTGATGACTACATCACACCTGCACTTTATTTAATAGCCTTATAATTGTCCAGCACAATTTAGTCGTTCTGTCCTGTTGAGTTACAATTTTTGCTTACTCTGTTAAATTCAGCTGACAGAGATTATATGTGGAATTTGCCTGCTTTGAAAATGTTTATTGCTGAAGAATTTGAACTGGTTTTTAGTGCACAAGGAGCAGCAATGTTTATGAGTGACAGACCACATTATATTGTAGATAACAGCACCACAAGGACCTGCATAACCTTGAAGCAAGAAAATGAATTTCAAACCTGAATATCCTTTTAAACTACAT
>JAODUD010000062.1:25798315-25829922 GCA_026784285.1 Stomatorhinus walkeri
ATCTGATAAACGGGGAAGTTTTGGGGGGTAAAATACTTTTGGTCAGTGAATGTTAGTAGGGTTTCTAGCTGTGTTGTAGAAATGTCACTGTAATGAAATTAAAAGCAAATTTTTAATAGTTTGTTGTTGAATGTCACGTGATTTATTGTGCCATTTAAAGGGCTCATTATTGAATTTTAATTAAATCTGGCTTTCTGAAGTCATTTGTTTTATTATCAATTAATGATATTGGCAATAAAATTGTGATATTTCTTCTTTTCTCTTGTTGAATATTAAGTGCCTGAGAGTGACTGAAGGAATTGTTCCATCCATCCATCCATCCATCCATCCATCCATCTGTCTTGTAACCATTTATCTAGCCAGGGCTGTGGAGGCCTGGAACCTATCCCAGACTTAACAGGGCAGAAGGTTGGGGTACATCTTGTCAGAATGTAAATATAAGGCAAAATCTGACTGTAATTTTGATGGATACTTAATACATTTATGCTAATATATTCATATACTGTACAGTCAATGCATATTAATAGCTTGTACAGATGCCGCATGTACATGTGTGAATGTGTGTGTATGTGTATTACCTTATTACCTTGACAATTTCCTTTTTTTCTGTAGTTTTATACTGGTAAGAAATCCAGTGGTCTTTCTTATAAAGGTCAAGGGCAGAGAATTTCCAGAATCCTCAGGTAGCTTACGACAATTTCTTGTCTGGAAACAATGTCAGTCGCGAGAACATCTGACAGTGACACGAGTAACGTGGGCCGTCCCTGAAGCAGAACCAGCTTGTTTTACATTTTCCAGGGCCGGCAGCTCCGTGGGGCTGCATCTGGAGCTGGTTTTGATGACGCTCATCCCAGCGTCATGAGAAATGCGCTTGGTCGCTGCAGAGGGTGATCTGGCAGCTTTATTCCATGGGGTCAGGGCTCGTGCTGGAAATACTTCCCAGTTGTGGTTGCTGTGTTGCATCATTTAAGGGGCTACACCAGTTTTCGCTGAACTGCATGCCCACACCGCCATGTTTTTTCAGCGCTGCATATTTTCTACGTCAGTGTTGAAAGCTTCATACACATGTTGAATACTTAGAGCCATTCAGAACATACTAATCCGTGCCTCCCAAGCTTGTCCTGCTTTGCGCAGTGTTGTCCTTCAGGCGCAACCTTTACCGTGGTATTTTAACATCCTCCTTATAACTGACAGCTTGCTAAAAGAAAACATGAAGACCCCCCCCCCCCCAGTTCCTGACATTAAGAATCATACCCACACATGCTTCTTGTACGTCATGGACCTTGTTTGCTCTGTTGAGAAAACCCCTGGTGCAGATAAACCCTCATATGGGGGTCAATGAAGCTGGCGTCACAGAAGATTATCAGCATCCATGTAATATTCATGACCTTTGTGTGTGTGCTCTGGGATTTCTCTGATGCACAGATACAGTCGTGTTTGACTCCCTGGCTGCAGTGAGAATCATATGTGAGACAATGGTTGTGACAGGGAATGAAATATATTTGATCCCCCTGCCCCTCCCCCACAGATAGGCATCTGTTTGGCAGGTGACTCCTGAACGTCTGAGGTTATCTAGAGGCCTGACTGACATACATTCCTCCCAGTTGTGGGATTTTCCAGCAGACCAACTGGGGCCAACAGCCCCTGTAGGTTTGGGCTCTTTTGGCCTGTGGGCACTGGTTAAAATCCTGGGGCAGATAGAGAGATGTCACTGTTGGGCCATTGACCTTCATCCTTAACCTGACCTTACTTAGCATAGACCTTAATCCCAGTGGCTCCTGGGACCCCTTCTGACCTTGCTGTTTGACCTTGACCTACATGTTGCTTTGAGCAAACACGTTTGTTATATAAATGTAGAAAACAGCTAATGGACAGATATAATTCGTGTAACGTTTTGCATTTGTTCCTACACAAATCAGGGGGACTTTTCTGGGATTGGTTTATTGGTTCCATCCATCCGTCCATCCATCTGTTACAGGGTTATATCCCAGGCAGGATCGACATGAGTACTGCGAGGACTCTGAACGGGGTGCCAGTCCAACACATGTCTTTTTATTTAATGTGCAGAAGGAATCATTTGCTCTCACTCTTGGATTGTCTCTTACTTAAATATTACTGTTCTGTTACCCTCAGTATGAAACCACTCTCTCAGAACAATAAAGAACAATAGATTGCAGCACATATAAAGCCTCCAGACTTGTGGTTCCTACACTGAGCAAATGACCTTAGGCCACAAGTGACCCACTACAATTTGGAACAAATGGGACTTTTTTAAAGCTATGAAAGATTGTTGTGTAAAACCCTTAATTCTTTCATGTATACGTATCATCAAACTTTTGGTTACTTTTGCAAGCACTGTTTTTCTTTTGGTAATATGACTTTGATTATGGTAGAAACACAGCAGTGTTTTTCTCTTGAATGTCTTGATTATTTTCAGTGGCTCTAAGAAATATTATTTTGTTTCAGATGTGAAGACCAAACCTGTGGACTGGATACTATTTCGTCATTGTCTGAAAGCCAGAGAACTTGCCAACAGGTAGTTCTGCCACAGAGGTCTTTTGCTTTCTCGCCTTGTGCTGATCTGGGTTAATATTTACCTCTTCACCTGAATACCGTGTGTCCTGAAAGGCCATCAGCCAATCAATGGAGCCCTTGGAGTTCAGCGAAGGTGCTTTTTGGGGACAGAGTGCGCTTGGCTGCTTATAGCCCCCCCCCCGCCCCCCCCGTCACCTTCAGCTTGGCTTGGGTATTTTGTTTTTTGTAAATTCTGGGATAGTATCTGTTTTTATGAAGGGATGGATTTACCATCAGAAACAGCCAAGCATGGGAAGAAGTCAACGGGTCAAATGCTGGAGGACCAGAAGAAGGTAGGACTACTGATAGTCTCCCTTATGCTTTTTGTTTAATGATGCTCTCTGCTTTCACTTTGTTGCAATGAATAGGGACAAACTATGGCCCATAATGGAAATTCAGACTTTGGCAGCTCTTCACCTACAAATTTAATCCAGATTCCTTAGGAGACACAAAATCAAAGTCAGACAAGTGAGCAAACAGTGTTAAAACATACTCTGACAACATCAGTGCTTAAAAAACAGCTGCAGCCATGTAAACACATATTAATATTAGGCTTGATGTGGATGAAATAAAAATTAAGGACCAGGTGGGGAGGGACAGTAGTATTATTTTGCAGTGCGGCTTACAGAGAGAAAAGAGAGGCTGGGGTGAGTAGGGGTGATTCTAGGATATTTTGGGGTGGGGGAATAAAAGGGGCCATGAGTCATACACAGGGGCCAACCTTATCATTAGCCAATGATATGTTTTGAATTAGTGAGTGGCAAAGGAGGGGGCACTGTCTTGACCAATCAGCTTTCAGTTGGAGTCAGTGCCCACGTGGCTCCGCCCCCTATACACCCCAGGGCTGAGTAGAAAAGACGTCAAAAGGGCACTCATTGTGTAATGATTTGTGGAGAGCTGCTGGGAATGGTGCTTCTCCACCAAGCAGTTGTTTACAATTCCTCCGTGAAAAGAGATGCTGTATTCCACCTTAGGGAATTTCTATTTACTGTGTGGGTTGTTTGGAACTAAGTGTATCGGTCTTTAAAAGTTATTTTTTTCTACTTTGTTCCTTCCAGTTCACATTATACCACACTGCACAATCCAAATAAGGGTACTGGAAAATAAGCAAGTAGTATTCCTTGTAACACATTTCATGTGTTTGATTTACCCTAATAGCTGCACCCCAAAGAATGTTTTCAGAGCAGTTTGACACACTCAGAGGAGATATCGATCTGCTAATCATAGTCAGATTAGCTGTTTCACACAAAAAACACACCGCTTTACCTTTCAAAGGGAGACGGCGAGAAATGGCTTTCATCATGTCCGGATGAAGCTTTAAATACGCACCCCACTATGACTTGTCCCCCATAAGTAAGTTTCTGATACTCGTGCCTAACATCAAACGTGAAGTGCCAGTGCGGGCACCTATTTGAAGGTGTTTCAGTCAAAGTGGATTTAATTAGGTGAATGGCCAGGCTACATATTTTCTAAGCCCGAAGTATGTGGAAATAATGAAGGTCTATTATCAGTCACCTTTGGGAGAAGACTGACCTTTTAGTGAGTGGTGACTGGATGGCTTGAAATAGTTTACAGAGGTAACAAATACTATCATTATTCTGTGTAGCTTTACATTTTATCCACCATTTAGAGATTCTAGTTTCTGGTAACAAGTCATGTCCAGAGTCATGGGAATGTATGTCCAGGTGCCATATGTTTTAAATTGACCTAGAGATGCGTAGAGTGCAGAGTGAAAGTTAGTTGGCTTAATAGTCAATCAAGCCTGTTTTTCATCTGCATGAAAAAACGGGTCAATGTGACGGAAGCCAAAGCCTGATTGAAAGGTGTTTTTATATTGCATGTTTACCAAGCCGTCCAACCAGCGTTTGAGTAATCACCTGCCATCGGTTATGACCAGATTCCTGTCCTGGCTGCACATTAAAGCTGGGGAAGGGGAGCCCCTCAATGTGAAAATGGCACTTTCTATAATTCATGGCTGATAGCCTCCAGTCGACGCGAAGCCCATGTAAGTTGCAGTGACCTGCCAGTCCTAGATCACAGAGGCAGCCTGGGACTGAAGAGGACGTGGCAGTAACGTCATGAATGGGAAAAACCTACCTGTCACGGCGAGGCTCCGGAAATCTTTTTGCACCACCTGGATAGGAAGGCGGCTGCGTCCAACATGCTGTTAGGAGCTGGTTTCCAGCCTGTGTCAGTTCTATCTTGTGTGCAGTGTGTCTGAGCTGGCTGTGCGGGGTGAGACTCTGTGTCTGTGATCAGACAAACGCCAGTGCCCATCACATGGCTTGAGCAAGGCGTATAACCCCAAATGCTGGCTGATCCTGCTTTCTGAGATGTACGTCGCTTTGGGCAAACACATCTGCTAAATAATAAATAAATCACTGAGTTTTTACTCAGAACTCGACATCCAGAGTGTTTGAGACAACAGTGAAGGTGTGTTTGATAAAGGGAATAAGCACAGAAGAGATCATGGATCAAATTTTCAGGATTTAGCACAGGCCGCAAGGCCTCCCCCAGACCCCCCCTGGCCCCCCTGTGAGTCCCTTTATTCCTTTTCCAGTTTTTAAATAAGTAATGAATCATTTGGAAAATGTGAGTTCTCAGTTCCAGGGGATAATGATCCTAAGAGACCAGCCTGGATATCGGCAGGGAAGCCATACCCCTGTTTTAGTTTATAATATGCTTTTAAGAAACATTTGCTCACACAGACCATAATTTTTGCAAGTTTTCAGAGTTATCGAATCATATGGCTGAAAGCAATAGAGCTGGCATTTTATGTGATGGAGAAGTTCAGTGTTCCTTTGATAAATAAATGAATCTGAAACTCTCGGCTGAATTGACTGGCACATTGGGAAGGATGAAGCAAACCACTAGAATATGGTGTTTTAATAATAGCCTGATTTCTGTATCCTTTTTTGTAGAATTCCTAGTACTGTTATCATACATAAAGGCGGGGTACTTTAAAAGGTATCTGTAGAACATTCTTCTTTCTCTCCCTGACCAATGCAGATACTTTAAATATAAAAAGCATACGTTTTGTACTCTCCTGTTTTCTGTCTTCAGGGAGGCTTCCTTTCAATCAAAAACCTAAAAGCTTATTTGTCAGACAAATTAGTTTCGATGCATGCAAGGTTCCCTTTGCCTGGCGTACACCTGTTCTCCATGTGTACATCTTCTGCTGGAATCGCAGTAAAAGCACAAATTGGACTTTTATGTCACGTAGCACCCGAGATCAGGCTGAAATGGACACCCACTATTAACCAGTAGATAGGTGTGAGGACCTTACATTTACTGGATAATTGACGCTGTTATCTGAAATCAGCCACGATATTTTATTGGAGTGGTTCTTTTTAAGTACCTTGCTTTAGGGTACTGCAGCTGGCCTTGTAAACTAGCTATATAGCAGAGGATGTATGTCCCGTAAGACCTGTTTGCAACAGAAGTATGGCCCTCTGCTGGTCTCTGCAGCCTGGAACAAAGGAATCAGGGCCGCCTGCCCAGCCTTCTAAGCTTCACTAGTACCGAAGTGGAGCCGCGTGATGTCCGTGAGGGATTAGCAGCTGTGGATCGGCAAGCCCTCGCATCTGGAGGCGAGCGTGAGCATGTGCTTCCCGGCCAGGCTACACGCGAGGAATCTGCCACATTTGAGTGGCGCAGGCCGCCGCCCATCTCCTTACGTCGCGCTGGCATCTGCTCGCCGTTTCCGAAACATCTTGACGGCAGAGTTTGGACGTTTGTCCGAGCGTCGTGAGAATTTTAAGCAGCGCTAGAGATCCTCATCCGGGGCTTGAGAGATGTGTGGGCAACTTTTCGATGAGTTGTGAGAAGTAGGCTCTGCCACGGGGCCAGACAGGCTTTAGTTTTTAGTTGAAAAAATGAACTGAAAGTAAGTTAGGGAGGCACCGCTACCTTTATCTCAGTTCCAACTAAGTTGTGCAGCAATACCTATCTGCAGACGCTAATTAGTGAATTGTGTGTGGAAGAAAAGTTATCAAATCCCTGATCTTTTCTGAAAAAAAGTCGGACTGAGATTAGGCTTGAAGTAACATAACATTTCTAGTAAAAAGAGCTTGATAAATTTCAGTGAACCTGTATCAACACCCCACAGATGACTCTGTCGCCCGTAGACAACAGACAGTACGGTATCCATGGTTAGTGTGTTCACTGCTCACTCTGGGTCTGCACTGAGGAAAATATGGGCTATTTCATCTCACTTTTACATTTAAGAAGTAACTATGATGGGAAATTTATTATCATGATAGATTATGATACCCAGAAGACTTTGGTTTCCATGTGGGTCCAGGCCTGTATTGCACATGAAGAGCTGCTTGCTCAGTTACTGTGGCCTGGCTGGCCTTCAGTCCCTCGGGGTCCTGCACAGAATAGCTGATCTGAGGGCTTCTTCATCTGGGAGTGAGAGCCAGGTGGAGGCCTGGGCGAGGATCGGGCTTGTTTATTTTTGGATATTCAGAAAAATAAAGGCCGCGTCCGATGTTATCGTCTCGCATTCCTCGGAACACTCGAGTTTCGCAGCCAGCAGGCTCTCGTTTCCATGCGAACGCTTCCGCTCACGTGTGGCCACATCTGCACGTCCGCAGAATGTCACCTTGCGGCACGGCGGGACGCGCAAAATAAATGACCACATTGTTCTCATTTAATTTTGCAGACTGTTATTTGAGCGGGCTAAAATTATTTGGCCATCTTCAATTTGCCTGTGGATAGGCCCTTAGGTTGTTCCTGGCTTTGGATCAAATGTTTTCTCCATTTATGACTTCGATCTCATTCATCTACCTTTCAGAACCGTTTAGGGCTCGCATTCCGACGAGCATTAACGAGAGCGCTTGATGGGTCGTAATGGTACCGCAACGGGGCCATAAGCTTCTGTAGCTGTAGTAAAACCTCAGATCTCATCGCATCGAGAGACCTGAAGCATTTGCCAGCATTAATCGACATGCAAGTAATGACACGGCAGAGATTATGGAGGCCTTTTTCCGTCACCACTCACACGTTAATGAATGGTTTAGTCTTGCAAGGTCTTGTGGTTGAAAAGTTAGTAGGTGTAGCCACAGATCTGTGAGCGACACACCCACGTTTGTTGACTAAAAGTCGCATGAAACATATAAACAGGGGCTGGCTGGTCACGAATGTTTCTGTGATCGACAGGTAAAGATTTTCAACATGCATCAAGTGGTGATCACATTAATTGGCTAACACGGGGGTAAGTAAGATAATTGGTTGGGTTTTATGAAAGATGTACCTATTCAAAGGTTGTCAAAGGTGCTGATTTTTGATATTTTTTTCACAAGCTCCTTTAAGGTTCTTTAATTTTCAGTATTGGAAATTCCTGGCACTAACTGGGTTAACTCTGAGGCAATTCTGAGTAATGAAACGAAAGGGAATATAGAAGACCCAGTTTCAGCATCCATCCAGCACTTTACCCCTGGTTGGCTCCACAAGCCCACCCAGCGTCAAATGCAGACTGGTGCCAACTTGGCAAACTGGAGACATTCTCTTAGACAGCAGGTGTTGAGGTCATGCACCCTCTGACTGTAACTCACCATCCAACTGACACTACAGGGGGAGGGCCAGCTTTAATTATTAATTGCTCTATTTGAAAATAATTACTCATATCCCAGTACCTGGTGTCTCCTTCTCCATTTGCCATTGGGGGTGTGAATTTAAAGCATGACGTCAATGGGGTCGTCCAAAGGTGATTTAGGGGCGGTGTATCCTGTGGGTGATCCTGCACTGATCTAAACAACTTTGACCTATTGTAGCCTTATCTAAAGCAGAAGATCATCATCGCTGCCAGTAATGAGCTTCAACTGGTGAAGTTCCACTGAGAAGCTGTTGAGTGAACTATGCTCCCAGTGTTTCCATCTGATTAGTCTGGTACGGTTCGTAATGTCCACCGCTATATCTTTGTACCATTTTGGTCCAATAAAATGGGATCTCTCCCTTGGACATTTCCAACATCTGGTAGTGTTTTTATAACTGCTTGCTCCCTCCGCCCTCAATATCTTTTGAAGGAAATCAACCAGGTATAATTATGAAGTCAATGTGAACTGGGAAAGAGTTTGATAGCGATATGAGACTAGAAGAGCTAGGGTAATATCCATCCATCCATTTTCTGAAACTGCTTATCCTATTCAAATTCACAGGGTCCAGAACCTATCTTGGAGGCTATAGGCACAAGGCAGAGAACAACTCAGGATGGGGTGCCAACCCATCACAGAGCACACTCACACACCAGTCACTCACACACGCACATCTATGGGCAATCTGGTAACTCCAAACAGCCTCGGCATGTTTTTGGACTGTGGGGAGAAATTGGAGTACCTGGAGGAAACCCCACGACGACACGGGGAGAACATGCAAACTGCACGCACATGGAACCTGGGCGGAGACTTCAAATTTCATAGAGGTGTGAGGGAACAGTGCTAACCACTGCACCACCGTGCCACCCCCTAGAGAAATGTATTTAATATAACTGTTTAAAAACATTTTTCATATTCGTATTTTAAGTTATAGCTTAAGATGAAAAGGAAGGCTGTCAAATAGTATAAGCAAAAAGCCAGTCACCTTTGAAAACTAAATGTAATTTGAAATTACTGTAATCACAGAAGGACTGATAGAGCGATTGATGTGTTTCACTGAAAGAAGCATTTTATATATGGTGGAGACAGGGGAAATCACAGATGTTTCATGTTGCGTAACCTTTTTGGAATACTGTAGATTTCTCCAGCGAAAATGAGAGCAGTGTGGCTCTCTAGTCATACGGAAAACAGATGGTCTCTCTGGTTCATACTTTGGAACTGAACCCGTTGCAGTGACATGGGGGAGATTTCAGTCGGAGTGTCATACAGGTAAGCTGGCATGTTTCGGAATTTTCCAGAAAGGTTTGGATAAAGTTCAAGTTTGTGTCTCCTATCAGCCGCTATTCTTTTTTTTATGGTTAAATGTCTAGTATTGCAAAAGTAAGTTTCTCAAAATGTGTTTGACCTGTATTTGTGGATGTGTTATATGTCAAAGGTACGTGCATTTCTGATGGGAAGACGTCCAACATCAAGTAATGCGCAGAGGAGGCGAGTTTGAGCAACTTACACAGAAACTAGCAGCTCGGGTGTGAGGCGCATAGGCCTGACAGAGCTTCCAACCTTCTGTCGAAGCGGTTTGCTGCTTTTCCCCGGGAGGTCTGCTTTCCTGGATGCGTCTCTCGGTCAGCCAGGTGCAGCTTGGGAGCGAGGAATCTGTTGGGTTTCACTAGGCCCTAGTGGAAACTCACTTCAGATCGTCCACAAGGATTAGGCATTCTTATGATAGTGAACCGGTCGAAGGAGCTTGATAGCAGTCGAACCCTTTGAAAGCATAACCACTGCATCTTGATCTCATCATCATGCAAGGAAGCCACAGTGCCCCCCCCCCCCCACCTAACAAAAATATAGACCATTTAGGGACATATCGATTGCACAGGAAACCCCTAGCATGCCCCTCAATGTGGGAAAAACGGAATTGTAATACAGAAAATTATGGCGCTGCATGTGTGGTTTGTCGATCGATGTGCCTGAACGCTTTGCGGCTTGATTAGCGTGCGCGCGAATTGAATTACTGGCACTGTCCATATTACTGCATGCGGCGCGATGTGTTCAGTGCCGGGAGGAGAAGCGTCTGCGCAAACAGAAAGGTGTCACCGGCTAGCGGATGCCGTGTCGCGCTCGCCAGCCTGACCACAGCGTGCCGAGGACAGCGAGGGGCACATGTGCGCTGTCAGAGGGGAGGGGGCCGTAGTTACGCCCCCTCAGGGTAGGCAGACGCATCGAAATGTGACTGTCGATTTATTGTATTTTTTAAATTGGCCAACAAGGGAAATACTTAATATCAGCCACTCACTTTTTTTGTCACTGTACTGTTAAACTTGTTAGTTGCCAGCGACTGGCAGACTCTGGGGAGTGAAATCTGGGTCCCCTCCACCCTCCAGCAAACACCCTCCACCTTACAGTGAGCAAACTTTACTGTCGAGGCATGGCCTCCTGGTTGGGATTTTTGTCAGATGCAGTGAACCTGTCACTCAGGGACCCCAGGAATGATCCTAACTTCCCCCCTGCTTGTGATCTCTCTTTGACCTCCCTGTGACCTCTTTCAGTCTCTCACCCCATACTGGTGGACGGGTTAAAGAGGGAAAGGCCACTAAAAGAGGCAGGAAAATGACTCTGCCCTTAATGCCCCCTCACTGGGCTGGCAGAATGAGTTCAGCTCCATGCAGCCCTGCACCTCTCACTCAGCTTGAACATCGACCTGACATTGACTTGGTTTGGGGTCCTTCAGATACTTCACACCCCTTTTTGCCTTAAATCTCATAGCAGGATAAAGGTACATTTTCACATCTCCATAGATATCCTGTTGACTGCAAGTTTAATTTAATATTATACTGAAACTCTTTCTAGATATTATTTAGATTTCCATAATAGTTTCTGATATCCATATACATGACTTTGACGGACTCTTTGCTGTGATGTTGAATGTCCACCTTTTGATACGACAAATTTATAAGCTTTCTCTGAGAGTGATGCTCACTGGGTGCCACCCTGACCTCTGGAACACCTAGTGGGTTTAACAGTACCTACAACATGAGCTCTTAATGGAAGCCTAATGTCATTATGTGTCACATACCAGTTTACGATTCAAATCACAAGGTTCATCAGCCAAGCTTTGTAATGATAATGGAACACGTGTAGTTCACTGTAATGAGCTCTATTGTTCCTCATTACGGCAAATGCGTATGCTATAATGGCCTATGTTATGTTGAAAGGATTCTCTGTCTCAGTTAATATCTACTGCATTTTCAAGAATGGTGCTCCAGGCGTGATCTTTATGGAGATATTGGCTAAATGCAGCCTTGTTGTTCTGTCTTGGCATTGGTGAATACTTCTGGCTTTCATCAAGGGCTGTCATGTCCTTCATAAAATATCAGAGTTGATGCTATTTATGCTCCATGGTGATTCATTTCTGTTTGTATGGAAAAACACTCAGTTTCAGTTCTCGAATTGTACCAGTAAATTTTATTTGGATTTTAGATCAATGCGACTGACAGTAAAACGTTTTTGCTTTGAATCCCTTCACATGAAGATATGATATTTCAGTTAGATGAAAGGTCCATATCAATTAATGTGCGTTTTGGAAATCACATCATTTGTATTGATTAATGCAGCAACTGAATCTGTATTATTGTTTGGAGCCAGACAGGCAGCGAAGATATCGTCAAAAGATTGGTCTCGCTTTCCCTTTGATTTGTACACATCTGGGTGTCTGCACTTTTGTGTGTGTGTGTGTTTGTCTTTATAAACAGTTTTCCATGCTCTGCATTTTTGTTCTTTCTGGGTGAGCGATTGGGCATGTAACTGCGGAACATTAGAGCCAGGCTGCCGAGAAATATCGACCCCCCGGTACTGGGACTGTGTACTAATGGTATATCACTAACCGATGAATTATTAAAGATTAGAAAGTTCTTCTCTGTAGGGGACATTAAATCTCTGACTTAAGGAAATACCTCACCGCTTCTGAGCGGACGAAAGAGCTAGTGTGACCTTTGCAAAGACAGAGAAGATGGTGGAAAGAGTTACCTTTGGGTGGTGGTTATTCTGAGACTCTCTGCTCTGGGCGGGGCACCTACCTCTTGCAGCTCATGCTGACGCTAACGCCACCAGCCGCCCCGTGGGGGTTCCTCAGCAGGTACTCGGCCTTAAGTACCCTCCGGGGGGACTAATGTGGAGTTTAACGCTTCATGGTGCCTGGAGACAAGAGGGCGGCAGCTAGGTCTCATGGGGAGAAAGGATGCTGATGTGAGCGTCGATATTCCGCACTCATCTTTTGTTATCGACAGAAACCTGCTCATGCGTGGGAGAAATTATATCGAGACCAAGGTCTGCTCCCCCCACAGATGAAAAAGGAGAAAACGACTGCAGGTGCTTCTGTGCTTCCAAGCAAACCTGGAACGCTCCCACTCTCCTTATGCTGGGCGATTGACGTCAAGCACTCCAGCACGCCGGCCGGGTTCCTTGACACGCGGATGTTAAAAGGTTCGGCTTGTGGTGTATGTGATGCATGTTTTCAGGACAGAGATTTGTGGGTGGTGGTGGGGGGGGGAATTTACTATGAACTCCTCTGCAGGGCTTTGAAGGGGCTGCTGCTGTAATGAACTTTGTAATAATACAGTAGCTTTGGTCCTCCTGCCGAAGGAAGTGTAATGATGCCGCGGCTGCGTCGCCTGATCCGCCCCCGGGGGCCTTTCAGGGCATTACTACGCGACTTTGCTGACTGCTGAACCTCCTCATCCTCAAATCTCTGTCAGCCTTGTGTCAGTGGCTGTGCTGAAAGGACGTGTCGCTTCCAAAGCACCAAAGCTTCTTGTTTGTCTCTGCGCTCTTCCTCTGTCCTCTGGTTCATCAGGTTACCTGTTTCCTTAGCAACTTTTACAATAAAAGTGTTTCTCTTGACTTCAACATTTTGTTAGATCGTTCTCAGTAATTGCTTATACCTAGAGTGGTACGGGCTCTTTTCCTGGACTATTTTCATTGTTTGACTCGGGGAATTTTCCCTATTAAGAGCTTTACAATGGAAACGAATGGTAAAGGGAGACTATAAATGAAGTTCATTTGCATGAGCAGACCCAAAAGATTCTCCTATCCTGACTAATTATTCTCAGAGTGCAAAGAATGAGATACTCTTAGAGATTATTTACATCCTTACTGCTGCCGATTCGTCTTTCTCTCTCAGATCCTCGCCGGGGGTTAGTAAGTAAGTAAAAGTAAAACAGATTATTATAAATCATTTCAAGAATCATTTCAAGTCGCATGTTATGGTACTGCTTGGAAAAAACAGACTCCGGGGTCCCGAGTGGGTGGGACTATTGAGCCAGGTCAGTAGCTGATTGGTTTAGCTAACTTCCTGTTGGATGAAGGGGCTACCTTCTCCTGTTTGGGTTCAAGCAGAAAGTGATTTGCAGTGCACAGTAATGCTACTCGCCCAACTCCCATTACTTACTGTAGGTGCTCTTCGGTCGAGGGCTATAGGGGTGTGATCTGGTGCGAAGTGAGATTAATTGAGTTAAAAAGTCATGGTCGTGGTCTCATTAATATTCTAATACCAGTTAAGGCCACATGTAGGCCAGCAAACTGTTCACCCGTAGCCCAATTTACGAAACATACTAAGACATCCTGAGACGTTAATTGCCCGTGTTCAGCACTTTACAAAATTAGTTGTATAATCTAACATACAAGAGAAATTATTACAGGAAAAGGTGATATTAAGTTTTTGTTGCAATACACATTAAGTATTTTGCCATTATGTGTTAATTTCATTAGAATTACTCTAGTAATTCAGTATCTGAAAATGACATTGTTATTAAAGCTTTTGCTCTGAGGGAACCTTGATTGTCTTCTTCGCAGTAATAAATCCCAAATCCCTTCTTTGTAAATGAATGTTGTAAATGAATCCTTTCTATAAACATATCGAATTCATGAATGAATTTGTGAGGATTTTGCTAATTGTTAGTTTGGAGTGCTCAGTAAGTCTGAGGCATAGCTAATAGTAGATTGGGTGTCTTGCTAAATGTCACAGGAAGTGTAGCTGGAGATGGAGAGCGGGCCAACTTCAGCCCTGACCAGGCCGACTTCTAGTGTCGTGTGGCTCTCTGCCAAAGCTGTGGGAGGGCCACAGAGATACGGATACGAGCGCTCAAACATTCAAAGGGTTTCACCCTTCCCACTGGCGTCTAATGTTCATGGATAGGGGACTGTGGGGCTGCCTGCCAACACTCAGATATTTATTTACTTACAGCTTCAATGAAAAGTCTGGCTTGACATGAGGGTGTAGTTAAAATAGCAGTGCCGTTTACTATAGACACCTTGGGAATGCTGTCGATTTAAGGTCGTTAAACTGTTAATTGCCACTCGGGTTTCGACATTCTCAACGAATAGCCAGCATCGAATACCTGCAATTATTAACGAAATGGTCAATATTAAATTTCGATGATTAAGGATGCAGGTATGTATATTATGCTCTTTTGCCTCATATTTCCTTGGTTGAAGGGTTTGAATCCAGCATACTTTGCATGTATGTAGGGTTTACATGTTCTTCCCGTGTCACGCTGGGCTCCTCTAGGTGCCCTGATATGTTCCCGGAGTCCAAATGCACGCAGCTGATCAAAGTGGCGTCACTAAGTAGCCTGTAGTGTGTGACTGTGTGTGTGCACACTCTGTAATGGAGTGACATCCCGTCCTGGGCAAACCACTGTTTTGTATCCTGTGGTGCTTGGGATTGGCTACAGGTCCTCGCACAACACTATCCAGAGTAGCATGTTGGCAGATGGCTGGATGAAATGTGTGTGTTTTACATTGAGTTCTTCTTAATAAATGTATTCTTTATAAAACCCAATAAAACCAAGTGCTTATTAGATTTGTATTTCATATTCTTCTGTTAGTCAAAAACTTACCATAATTTCAAAATCAAGTTTTGCAAATTGCAAAAGAAGAACATCCTTAAAACTAAAATTATTTATTCTTATCATAGAAATTGACTCTTTGTCATGTACTTTTGATTTACAAGAAATTAATTGACACATTTCATTCTGTTTGTCTGCTAGTCTCCTAGCAGGGAAAATTAACTGCAAAGAGCATGAAATCAACCTAAATAAAGCACAACGTGTCTGGTTTTAGCTCAAATGAATCTACCTGTCACGTTCCGCCCGTCCAAGCCTCGTGTGGTTGCCACGCCCCCTCGTTACCTCGTGTCTGATCCAGATTGTTCTCACCTGTTGTTAATCTGTGCTTGCCTTTCCCGTTTGTATTTAGTCAGTGTCTGTGTTCGTAATCGCTAGATCTGTCATTGTGATGTTTTGTGGTGTTTCCCCGTTCGTCTCAGTGAATAAATCCCGCATTTTTGGCTATTCCTGCCTCCGAGCGTCTGTCCTGCCCGACGCCGCCCGCATCCAGGCACGCTGCTGAGCAGCGGCGTGACACTACCAAATAGTTAGCTCTAGGTTACCAATGAAATATTTTTCCTTCGTAATCAGGATGAAGGTTGGATGTGTGATTTGGAGCAGCATAAGCCTGCTTCCATTCCTTTGTTGATTGTTGGCTAAATTCCACAAGTAAATGTACTTGCTGAATACTGCAGGCCCCCGCCACTATTTCCATGTGAATATTGGTACTCCTCAAATACTAATTAGGTCTAATTTCTTGGGCTTCCTTGTCGATCAGAGGTGCTTGGATTTGGACTATTACCCACAACAGAGCAACTTCTATTGACTGGAGTTTTACTTTCTACCTTAAAGTCCCACATTAACATCGTCTGAGGTTGTAACACTTTATTTTACCCTGAAGCTTAAATAAAACTTTTATGAAGTAATGTAAGTCAGACAACCAAAGACGTCACGGAATAAAGGCATTCAATGTGTTGATATTTCCTTGGACCAAGTGGATGGTCGCGGTAGATAATCCTGGAGCGCCCTGTGTTTTTGTAGCTCCACCACGTTTCAACTGAACGTTTTTGCCAGAAGAAGCTGAACACATAACAATTCTTAGGTAACAGATGTATGTTCTGACCGAGCAGGACTGCTGGAATGGAAAAGCTTGGTCTTCAATTACTTGACCAGAATAATCTCCTGGCTCATTCAGCCTTCCTAAATGTCAGTGCTCTTGTGACCTTTGGAAAGATTTTATTTCCCTCTGAAAAAAAAGACTTCTGTCTTTCTGACTGGATGCCTGATATGTTTGCATTTACCCTTTTTCAATATCAGCGTTCTTGGTTTGCCGTTCGTTTTGGTAATTATCTGGAGAACAGAACAGTGTTGTTCATGACATGCTGGCGTCTCTGGAGGGGTAATGTGTAACCGGTGAAGAGCAGGAGTGGAAAACAGGAGAACCCACCATACTGAGCCAGCCTTACACTGGGAGCGGTGTGTGGCGCGGTAGGTTAGGATGGAAGGCAGACGGTTGCTGGTTCAAATCCCTGGGTTGCCAGAGTGGTTCATTATAGGGTCCCTGAGCATGGCTTCTAACCCCCCCAAAAAATTGCCACTGTATATAAAAGAATCTGCTAAATAAATAAAATGTCTGCCGGAGGCCTTTCTCCTCTTGATTTCATTTTTTCTCTTTTCTACTGGCCAAAGGCAGAAGGATCTCTCCTACATTGTCCTTCACCTATATATTGACTTACACATTTTGTAAGCTATGGGTGTTTCCTACTCGTTGGTCAGTCCTGCCTTAAAACAAGAGTAACGTCTGAGAATCCACCCGGACTTCTCCACTGGCCTGATTTCCCTCCCCAGCACTAATCTCTTGGTGCGTGTACTGTTACAGAAGTATAAACAGCATGATTAAAGTCACCCCTGAGGTATTTCGATGAACAACAGCCCATTTGTTTTTCACAGTGATGCACACTCATGGATCAAACGGTACGGATGCTGCACAGCGCCGGACCCATGGAGACGTGACTCCCTGGAACAGTTCAAGAAGTGATTGATTTCCTGTTTTTTCTCTGCTGCGGAGCTTGTGGCTCCTCTCCTTGGCTGCTGCAGCGCAATATATATAATGTATGGTGAGAATTATCTAGGACTTCTGATAAGACCTGTAATAAACGAGGTTATTTTTTGAAGGTCATTGAGCTTCCCTTTGTTGAAATGGGGATTGCAGGTGATGTGTCAAATCGAAAAGATCAAAATGAGACGCATTCCAACAAAGTTACATTTTATCTGTGGGGCTACAGACAAGCCACAGGAAGCTTGCTATGTGATAAGTGCAATGTTCCTACCGATTATGCATTCATGACTTTCGATTTGTCTCATTTAATAAGGTAATTTTCTGCTAGTTATGCTTGGTTGGGAAATAATTCCATCTGTGTGGTCTCATAGACTTCTGGTTAAAGTGCTAAAGATTTTTCCGTGTTTAGAATCCGAGAATCGACACAATCTGGGCCTGCATTTTATGACTCAGAAGGGGGAGGGAATGATTTCTGTCTCGCTCATGTTTTCTTATGGTACAGCTGTAGGAGAGGGTCGACTGACTCCTTCAGGTGTGTTTCCCTCCTTGGCATCCAGAGCCAGATGAGGGGCGTGGCAAAGGTTTGCCGTGGATGAATGGCTGGGCTCAGGGTAGCTTTTCTTTATGCTCCATGGACCTGGCACCGCGTCGAGGCAGGGTTAGGTCGGCTCATCCATCCAATCTGATGCCAGCTCTTTTAATGAACCAATGAGCTGTTCTGACCAGCTTGGAGATGGAAGAACGTATTTAAACCCATAGACTTAATGCAGACTTAATGCAGTGAGATGTATGCAAATAACTGTTCATGCAGGGGAGTGTCTGTTTCCTGTCCTGTCTGCAGGGGAAATTTTAGGGTTTATTTAAGGTGTGCGGGATATGAGGGGGCATAGTTCATACAGAGGGGCCAGCTTTAACATTAGCCAATGATAAGTTTTGAATCGATGAGTGACAGGGAAGCAGACACTTTATGGGCCAATCAGCTTTCAGCTTGGGCCAGTGCCCCTCCGGTCCCAACCCTGCATATACCTTGTTGAGCATTTGGGCTCCTATCTGACACTATTCCCTTTGAGGGTGGTAGCAAGGGGGTGAGGTAACATCAAACTCTTACAGCTCTGAGAATGTAAATCAAGCAGTAATTACATTCTTGTCTTTATTACTGTTTTCTAAATGGTTAATTTGAGTTTCATCATTTTCTGCTTTAGAGCTCAGACTTTTCTTGGCACAAACCACACCAATACTTTATTACAGTGTAAATATGGGTTTAATCAGACTAATCAGCTTCACAGCTTCCATCTGGGACACAAATAGATTAGGTTTGTTCTTCTTTCATTGATACATAAATTCAATTAATTAACTTTTAATTAGCTTTAGTTCCACAGTGGTGGCCTGTCGTTATCGCTCCTGACCGATACAGCAAGGCATGTTCCTTGCAGTGTTGGTCTGACATTACCCATCAACCTCCCAAATATCAGCACTCGGTCTGTCATTGAAATATCAGCTGTAACGTTCATTATGCTTAGCTATGCAAATAAATAATGAGATTCTAATAAATGAAGCAGTTATGTTTCAGTTTTTATATTTATTCTCCAAGGAAATTAATTGAGCTATTTTACCACTCAGTTCGGTTTTTAAATAAATGAATGCTGAATGATTTTCAGTCGATTAATAATTATTTGCATACATCTCACTGCATTAAGTCTGCATGAAGAGTCGTGTCAAGATATAGCAGAAATTTGGCATCGCCCATTGTGATAGGCAGATACAGCTTGTCAATCAGGCTGACTGCTGCTATCTGTGCACGGGGTGTGGTCAGTGGCATCCAATGGCACGCAACGTGACTGACATTACTACGCCCAATGGCGAGGAAAGGGCCTATGTTTTGATAATGGAGCATGGTTGGTTTGATCTCTTACATTGAGCACAATGAATCTCCCTGAAATTCGAGTTCAATTCCATTTCTGTTCTCCATAGTTTTTTTTTTCAATCCCAACTCCAGTTCCATTTCCTGATTTGGATTGGAATTGAGGAATGCATTCTGGACAAGGCTATCATTAGCGAATGATGTGTTTTGAATCTGTGAATGACAGAGGAGTGGCACTCTGGGGGCCAATCAGCTGCAATTTGGGGCTTGTGGCCCTGCCCCTGTATACGCCCCCCGCTTGGAAGCCATCATTCTGACTATCATCGTCATCATCCTCTATAGCTGACAATGGGAAAAAATATTTATGGTACAGATGTGGATAATCTGGGATGTGCAGATCTAAGGGTTGCAATAGTGAATGATATGAGGCCTTTGCAATCTGCCGCTGTCTTCCTCTTGCCTCAGTCCAGACAGGGGAATGCGATTCTTTGTTAAACTTCTGATTTTTCAAGAAGATGGTGAACATCTGGAGTGGCAAAGCTTGTGATTTG
Source organism: Stomatorhinus walkeri (assembly GCA_026784285.1). NCBI lineage: Eukaryota > Metazoa > Chordata > Actinopteri > Osteoglossiformes > Mormyridae > Stomatorhinus > Stomatorhinus walkeri. The sequence goes on from JAODUD010000062.1 coordinate 25,817,839, forward strand.
TGTGATATGCTCATATCAGTTTGACCTTTGCGGACAACATACTCTACAAAGAGCTAGTTGAGGCAGGCGTAGAAAAAATTATTTCCCCACAGGGATCAATAAAATAACAATATTTATTATTATTATTATTATTATTATTATTGACCTGTAGGCCATGTGGATGTTGAGTGCTGTTCTTCTGGTGACCATGGTCTCTCTCCCATATCCTTGTCCCCTGTTGCACCCACTGAACTTGGCCCCGTGTCACTGAATTCTAATATTCCTGTTCTGTGGTTTCTGAGATTACTGGTCATTTACACCAAAGTTTCCTGTTGCAGCTGGATAATGGGGACTGATGTGTGCAGGACAAATGTATCAGTGGGTTTTTGGGCCTGGCCTGCTTGGTAATTGCTTTGTGACCCCAGCAAGAAATGACAAGATGGGCTCCACTTTCCCCTGAAGGCTAGGCTGCAGGGCATTTCAGGAGGACTTCCCCTGCCATACGAGCCTGGGTGTGTGGAGAATTTGCTCCATTGGGGCACTGTTGGATTCCAGCAGTGCTGCTTATATGCCCTAAGTTTAGGCTTTGTCTACAACTTGATCCAGCAAAACAGTCCTGGTTGGTAGAAAGCTTCTCCCATGCCAAGATCCATGAATTATTCATCAGACTCTAATTGGGTATAAGGTAGTCAGTCTCACACCACTGATTACAGCCATTCAGTCTCGCAAACTTCCCTGGCTTAGTCATGTCCAGCAGGCTTCTGCTCTGCTTGTTGGATTCAGATCCTTCCTGTACAGTAGGGAGTCTCAATATGTATCCCACAGGCCAGATTTGGAGCCTTCATTTGGCTCTAAATCAGTTCAAACTGGGAATATAGCCTACTTAATATATTGGGTTCACTGGGAGACTTTTATTATGAAGTGCAGCTGAGACTTCAGCATAAAAGCCTGTTAAATCTCTACCTGATGAAAAAAATAAAATAATCTTCTTGTATGTCTGTTGGTCAACAATAATTTTGCAAGTGCCCGCCTCCATCTCCACCCCCAATCTGTTTTACTGGCAGTAATATTTCAGCCCTGAAAAATTGCCCTCTTGGAAAATTAATGGAGAACCCCCTGATGTATGCTAAGCTACATCTGTTTAATGAGCTGGCAGCTATCAGTACTGCCCGACTGTTGGCCCCAGGGGCGTAACGATTGGTGTTTCTAAGACTGCTCCTATACTGCATTAATATGCTAAAAAGGTCCATTAAGAATCGGGAGGCTACGTCCATCAGCATCGCCGGGGCATGACAAGGGTCGTCCGGTTCCCTCCCGCAAACGCGATCGTGATTTCACTGTGATCGATCGCTCACATCACCTCTGTCGTCATAACGCTGCGTGACTGCCATTTGGTTTTTGGAATTCCACCACGGCCCTGTGTCTCAATGTGGGGAATGCAGTTTGAGTACATGGTTTGGCCTGACGGACCTGCGTAATTTGCCGTCAGAAAAGTGTGGGGATGGCGCGGATACTGTCCAAAGAAAACGCATGGCTTTCCTCGGCCAATGGGAAACCTTCCGCTGGCCTGGAAAACCTGATAAGCTATACATGAACATGCCCAGCACAAGTGCAGGCAAGCGCGTGCATGCATGGCTACACACATCCTAATTGATATTGTCATGCTCATTTTTTTAAATTGGAGCTGAAAGCTCTGGATTCCTAGCTTCCACCTGTGGAATGTAAGCAGTTCTCAGTCCAGTTCTGGACGAACCCTCAATATGTTGTAATTGGCCGTAATTGTATGGAGGTATACAGACTTGATTATGCCAAATGAAATAATGTGGAGTTTCTAAGTAGGAAAAGGTGAAGATTCTTTCACCGCACCACGATAATTGAGTTTGGCTGCATGGCAAATGGCAAGCGGGGCCGTCAGAGTCCTTGCTCTCTAACTGTGTGGAAGGAATCGAAATAATTAAGCTTGCAGAGTCCTACTTAACAAGAGTCTTGGAAACTCATTCAGTTGACTGTCTGTCTTCATCCAGGTCACATGACCTGCTGTTGGCACCGGCATGTGGACTTTGTGAGCCTCCTGACCTCACCTAGCCTCTCATTCATAAAGTTACTGTAGTTATAAAGAACATGCATTAATACTTATGCAATTGTATCGCCTTGTTTTTATGGGGATATTGTATCCCTAGAAATTAAGGGAGGGGCTGCAACCAGGAATTAAAGGGGGTAACTGAAATCAGGAATGATCGATACTTTAGGTGGGTTTTTTGCGCAGGTTCTCACCGGACCCCACATTGATTTTTCCACACTCCTGTAGAGGGCACTATAATCACAGGCATGTGCTCTGGCTTGTGGCTTAATCCACCTCGTGTGGATGCCCCGCTTTGTTCCAGTAGTGGTGGCCATGGAACAGGAATGGTGGGGTGTTTCAGTGGGCCCATTTAATGCAGCCGCAGGGACCTCGCATGAGTATGTGGGTAATATTTCTTATCATGATCAATGTAGGGTAAACGGCTGAACGCCTGCTCCTTTAATGGAGACTGCGGCCATGGTATCAGTCCCCCACAGCCTGTGGGGAATTTTATTCCTGGCTACATTTCATGTCTTATTCATGGAGTTCTGCTCTCAGCCTCATACATGGGCAGTTTCAGAGATCGGCCTCACCGCATGATTGACAGCTCACTTTGATAAATTCACGGTAACATTGCCGCGGTGCCATACATGAAAAATTCTGTTCCTGTTTAATCCGATTGGCAGACTGGGCTCTTTGAACCTGTCAGTCAGCGGTCCTAGTGGTCGTTTGAGTGTGCAAAGGTCTGGTAGCGGTAGTGAGGCATTGCTTCACAGTTTGTAGATCACATGGTGTGACTGTCAGGTGGCTTTGGGAGGGAAGAGCCATTCTGGATGGTGGAACAGCATGAGACAGGGTGATCATAGGCTTATGAGGGCCCATTATTCATACAGAGATACCAGCCTTATCATCAGCCAATGATTTGTTTTGAGCTAGTGATTGACAGGGGAGTGGGCATTCCAGGGGCCAATCAGCTTTTTGCTGGGGGTGCTGCCCCTGTGGCCCCGCCCCTATATACGATATTGATGAATGACCACGTAAATGTAGGAGTTCTCGTACTCATGGTAACTTAATACCGTGACTGCAGGGGGAATGCAAACAACCTAGCTTGCTCAGAAGGGAGATACGCTGCGGAGTAGAGGAGTAGGGGAGTAGAGGAGTAGGGAGTAGAGGAGTAGGGAGTAGGGGAGTAGAGCAGTAGAGGAGTAGAGGAGTAGATGAGTAGGGCAGTAGAGGAGTAGGGGAGTAGAGGAGTAGAGGAGTAGGGAGTAGAGGAGTAGGGGAGTAGAGGAGTAGGGAGTAGAGGAGTAGGGGAGTAGAGGAGTAGAGGAGTAGGGAGTAGAGGAGTAGAGGAGTAGGGAGTAGAGGAGTAGAGGAGTAGGGCTTGGTCAGCTGCTGCGGCCTCCTAGCCAAACCGATAATTGCCTTTCTGTACCTCCTTGCCCAAAGAATTATTAGTCTGAAAACCTTATGAAATGTCTTAATTGGAGGCTTATTCTGAGGTCTTTCAGCTAAGAATAGTGTGATGAATGATGCGTATGCTTGAGAGATCATTGTTTTAAGTTTCATGTAAAAAATGCACTATATTTTTCTGCTGTGTTATCATAACCTGCCTTTATTTACATTCGCCTGAATATTCATTTTCGCTGTCAACCTCCATCCTATCCGAGCGACTTCAAGGAGGTCACATGTTTGCACATTATTCTGTAATAAACACCATATTAATAGAGTCACTTCTAGCTGTCTGTTGAAATCGGGGGATGCGGCGGATTTTGTGCTGCGTGCAATAAGCGGCGTCTCTTCGCTGCTCTGTTCAGCTCCCCTGCCATGTCTGGGCCATGCGTGGCCCTCGTTTCCTCTGGCAGTGTGGCAGTGCGTGTGTGCGTGTCTGTGTGTGTGTGTGTCTCAGTGTGCGTGTCTGTGTGTGTGTGTCTCAGTGTGCGTGCCTGTGTGCGATCTGGATGCAGGCACACTGTGAGGAAGCAGGAGGCTGTGCAAGCTGCTTCTCTGCAGAAATAAGGAGAACAGCGGCCAGCCGGTACCCAGGCCCCCCTTCATGCCCTGCCCCAGCCCACCTGGATGGACTGTCAAAGGACTCTGCACAGTAAGAGGGAGTCACTGTTCAGTCCTTCCTTATAAACCCAGTCAAGGCGTGACTATAGAACCCTGAGTTCCTGCACAGGACAAGCGGGGACTGAAAATGGATTGTTAATAATAACGATAACAACAACAACAATAATAATAATAATAATAATAATAATAATTATTATTATTAATATGCTTCATTGCAGCCATCCACTGCTCCCTTGCATGTGCTGTTTCTTATTTGTATTACATACCTCCGACCAGCTGGGAGTGACTGTGTGAATCCTCACCCAAGAGTGGTTAACATGAGCAACAGCTAGTATCTGCATGTCATTTCACATCTCAAAAGGCTGTTGTTCGAACTCATTCAGCTCATTCTACGCGATCGACAGTGCCACCTGTTGGTGATTTCAGGTTAATGCAATTTGAGATTATTAATAGGTAGCTGTTTTTTTCTTTTGTTAATATACATTCAGGTGTGCTTATATCACACCTGTATACATGCTTGTTGAAAAAGCTCAGGTGGCAGCAGGTGGCGTATTTAAGAGGACAGATTTGTGCCCGGAAGGTTAACAGTTCACGTCCCAGGTGGGTGGCCTTGTGTGCTCCTGAAGGGTACTTAACCTGGACTGCCCTGGTATAAAAACCACTTGTGGAAAAAGCTCTCATTGTAAGTTATTTTATATAAAGCATATGTTAAGTGTTAAAACACTGAATGGAGCTGTTTCTATGGAGCTCTTTCTCTTACAACAAACTTTAAACAGCGGATTATTCACGTCTTGAATGACGTGGGTTTGTTTTAACATCCCGCTCAGGCATGCATTTCCCCTCTGTACCTACACCAACTGCATGACTGGAAATCAGTCTCGTTCATTTGATTATCTTGAGGTCAATGGCCTGTGCTGCGGGGGAAACGGCGATTGCGCTCCGAGCCAAAGAGTTTTACTCGGCTCTGTGAAAACTAAGCCGGCACATTTTCAGGCCCCCTAAAGGAAAAAAAAAGCTCCCCGTTCACGGCAGGCACTTTTGCGGTAGGGCTGATCCTCTCACTCCACTGTCAAACACAAAGTACCTACTTTGCGGACCAACCTAAGTGTCCATGCTGACTTGGCAGGCCAGAGGAAGTGCCTGGCTAATCAAAGAGGTTTGCATTTTCGGTAGTTTATCATTATATCTTACAATAACTTTGATTATACAAACAATCAAAAGTTACACTGAACAGCCTGTCAAACAGACCCCTGCCTCATCATTGTACTAGTTTAGTTGACTTGTCATTCTGCTGTGTTCTTCAACGTAAGATCATTACGGAATACTTTGAAAACTCCTGCATCTGGACAGATTTTTGTCTAAACAGCATGGTGAGTGAAAGTTTATTTATATTTCACAATAGTTGGAGGAATGCCAGGCTACGTCACGGAGTTCGGACGAGAGCGAATCTGTGAGGTGTGGTTTGCAGGAAAGTTATTGGATGACACCTTTGCTTCTTGTTAAACCCAAGGGCACAGGGGGGTAATGGTCAGCCAGGCCCGCGAAGCGGGGGGGTGGGGGGGACGAGAGCTTCGGCAGTTATAGGTTTCTGCTTTTGGGTCTGCAGTCTGCGCCGTTTGCTGTGGTCTCTGACCACGGTGCCCACACCCTCCATGGCTGCTCCGACGTTTGTGGGCTTACTCCTGTGGCTGAGGTGTCACTGACCAGCCCATCCATCCAGCAGAGTTGGCAGCTATGGCAGATGATTGCAGCTGGTTCGTGTGAAGTGATCTGGGGCCATTTTCAGTTCCAGATCTAGCTATAGGCAAATAAGACAGTTCAAGACTCAAGAATTCTTTATTGTTTATACATCCATAATCAAGTACACGGCACATTGAAATATTGTTTTCCTTGCCCCCCTATGGTGCTACACTTAAAAAAGTTGCTCAGAGCACCAATATTACCTGCATTGTGGAGGGAGTGAAATGTTTAGTCTTCTTGCCAAGTATGTCTCCCAAATAAAGCTTTACCTAAGACCAGTGAAAGGGAAGCATCGGCCCTTATGTGGGAGAATGTTCTGATCTGATGAGAGCTGGAGCTGGACAGCTGGAGGTGGCAGGGGAGGGTCACATCTCTGTCTTGGGCTTGCTTGGTTCCAAAATGTGCTGGAGATCCTCATCCACCTGAAGGTAGGCTTGGAGAAACATCACTGCTTGTGACTGACAGCATGTGCACACGCGTGCGCAGGAAAGGAAAGTGCAGCCAGTTGCACAAGGACATGTGTGTGTGCTGCGATGGTGAAGCTGCCACCCCCCTGTCCTCACAAACCACCCCCTGGGATTTTGCTGGTGGTGTTTCTCTTTGGCCCCATCCATACATCCTGGGATTCGGGGCGCTCGGCGCCCTGGGAATCAGGGTGTCCCGTTTGGCCGGGGCTCACGATGAGGATGCTGGGGCGTGTCCATTCAGCGCAGTCGTTAATGGGCTGGGCGATGATCAAAAGCTGCCCCCGTTTTCCATACCTAATGATTGGTATAATGAATGATCGTCGTTCTCATGAAGATGGATGACGTGCTGGGGGAGCGCCGCCACGAGCCGCCAACCCTCTTATTCTCCCTCAATCTGACCAATTCGTCTGCAGCATTTGGCCTGCCGGTTATAGACAGGTCTGGAAAAAGCCAATCTCCCGTCCTCGCAATCTGCAAGACGCGGCGCACTGGGCCAAAGCCGTTCCCTTAGCGACTGATCCCATGGATGACTCTCTCCACCACATCCCAGTTGAAATTATCTGCAGAACTTTTCCCACTGTGGAAAAAAAACTGCTCTTTATCTCAAAAGGTTCAGTGTCTCTGGTTAAAATCTGTGCAACTTGTGTACCTATTTCTTTCTGATTACAACTCCGTTTTGTTAGCCAGTGGCATCACCCGGTCCAGATCAGGTACACTCTGTCTGTGTGACGTGCTACCCTCACCTGTATCACTCACACATCCAGAACACATCCTGTTGGTAGGCTACTGCGGGAGAGCGTGGTCTTGCCCTGGAGACCTAAACAGAATCGGTTTAACCATAATAATTCTTATTTATTCAGACTTACTGAAAGATTGTGTGTATATATGTATGTGTATCAAAAGCGTGAACGTGAGAATGGTCTTATCTGTGATATGCTTTCCCCAGCCTCTTCTGTGCATTGGAAGCCATCCTGTACAAACAAGGTGAAGGTGACCTTGATAGCACTTGGAATTCAGTGTGATCTTACGTGTCATTAAACTCATGATCAAAGTCCTCCAGACCAGTGTCCTATTAGCTGGCTCAGAAAATGTGGTTTGCTTTTAATCATTGTAGTCTGTTGTTGTCACTCAGGGTTCAAATACGCCATAATTTAATGTCAGGATCGGTGGGACACGCCACTGAAACGCCTGGCATGGTGGTCTGTCGGTATTTATTGAATTTGAACGGTTTTATGAGTCCAGGTGAGTAATTAAAAGCAGTGGAGTTCAGGGCTGGATGTGTTTGCTTCTGACTGGCCGTTTGCCAGGATGGCGCTGTGCTGATGAACTCCTCTCATATTCCATGTGACTGCGCTGCACACTGGTCTGCGTGATGTTCAGTGCGTCGGGTCACTATTGACGAGGCCGTGCACAGGCTGGGAAAGCCAAGGACATTACGCTGGAGAGGCCGTTAAGAAATGCTAATTTGCTTTATTGATATCGTAAGATCGATTGATCACATGCTGAACTCCCACGGAGTTTCATGAGCGTTAAACTAATGAGTGAGAGGAGAATGAATAAGCTTTTATATCTCACGTCAGATGTGATTTAATGAGATAATCTCTGCAGGAGTATGACTTAATTATGTCTATCTCTAATTATATAAATTCATTCTACAGTACAGGCAAAATAAACTTATTTTTAATAACTGTAAACAAGGGCTAATTAGAATTAAGAGAGCATGGTTTTAGCACTGGCAGAGGAGACACGGGCTTTATTAAAATACACAATGACTCTTAAGACTCCTTTTTCTCCGTATGCTCTTTGCCTCTTCCTGCCTCCAGTTCCATTTCCCCCAGCTGACATTGATGAATTGACTCGTTTCCCAGACTGTGAGCTGAGGCACCCTCTGTGACTAGTGTCAGCTATGTGCTCCCTCATAGCGCAAACGAAGGTCCCATATCAGTCTTTCGGTTTCCTTTTAAAATGATCTGCAGGTAAAACTGCAAGCGATTGTTTTCGTAATATCTGTCATCATTTCACATATGTGAATAATATTCATACATACAGCTTCTAAATACTTATCCTGGTCGAGGTCACAGGAACACAGATACCTGGACTTCTTGGGAATGATGGAGCATAATGTGAGTCTTGATAGGCAGACGGTAGTTTAACCCAAGCTGTAATTCCTCCAATTGATCTTCTGTCCTCTTATCCAGTGCAAGGTCTCTGTGAGCAGTTTTTTTTTGCTTGCACTTAGTTTTGATGACAAATGTGTCCAACTTCACCTGGCTGAATTCTGGCACTCTGGCTGTGAGCCACCATACCCCCCCCCCCCGTTGGCTTGTATAGAGCAGGTTCCATGCTGGGCCTTCTAGTCCTCACAAGCTTCCACCTCCTATCCTCTCAAATAAAGTCCTCATGGGCCGCACTGGAGCCTGGGCACTTGGATCCATCACTGTTTTACTCATTCATCCTGCGGTTGCCGTGAGACACATAGCGCACATAAAAGAGCGTAAACACCTTTTTATAGAATTACATTTAGCACTTTACTTGTCGTCTAGGTGACTCACTTTCAATGTTATGGTTGACTCTACACTGTTAACAACTTTAGCCTGTGCATCGCTTTTCTACTGAATAATGCAGATTCAACCAGAGTGCTGACGACCTTCGAAATGGCACATCACAAGTGAAATTACTCTGAACTGTGATTTTTGACTCAATAATTTTCCCTGCAACCTTTGCTAAGACCTTTATGTAGTTTGTAGGAGCAGACGACATTCGGCTACTTGAAAACGATGGCTTTTGGCATATGGTCACTGTGGAGACACGGTTGATTTCGTCAATGTTTTTGCAAATGTAGCTTATATGTGGAAGAAGTTCTGAGTGGTTTTGTTCAGTTGGTCCCAGCATGGCACACATTAGAGTGTGATGTCAGAGCCTGATTAATGTGAGCCTGAAGAAGATGTGAAGTAGACCTCTGTTGGGGAGAGGAGGTCTCATATTTTTACTTCCTTACTAAATACCCATGCGGACTGTGAAATGGATTTCTGTGGTTGGGGAAAAGAAGCTTTGTTCAGTCAGCCAGAGGTCATAATCCCAGCTTAAATGCTGCATATAACCTTTCCCTCTCAAGGATGGTCTCCTCTGGTTATCATTCTGGAGGAAACGTGCGCTTGGAATATGTGGCACTGGCACTTTAACAATATCCGCACTTGTTGACATTGTGTGCAGTTTGACTGAACATTCAGCTGGATTCCTCTTTTATAGCCCCAGTACTGACCGCGTGAGGATGTCCCTGTGACTTCCTTGTATTAAATAACTATGTAAATAACAGATTTCAAGATGCTGAGGGGTCACTGCATATCACCTTTAATGTTCTCCTTGCTTTTCGGTGACACATAACTCATTCCCAGTAAACTCTTCCTTGTTATACTGATGAATGAACACTCCTGTGGGGATTATTTTCTTTTCTACTTTCCTAAAAATATGGTCCCACTGGACCCAGTTTCTCTTATGCACATGCATAAACACGTCAAGAACGTTCATTGCTGGTAAATTTTCGTGTAGCTAAAATACACAAACATTATTACCTGTATATAGAGATAAGATAGAACATGCAAGATCTGAAATCTTGCTGAAATCTGAGTCAATAAAGATTTGATAATTCATTTGTCTTCATCCGGAGGGGTGTTTATCAAGTCCTCCTGGGACATTTCCCTTTGTTTCCTCTCCTGAAGTTAATCTAAAGGTATTTTTTACGTGGGGAGAGAAGATGAGACTGATGATCATAATTCATAATGTGACCTTCTGTGAATGGTTTCATTATATTGTAACAGATAGCCTGTCTAACCTGCAGGCTTGTCCTAAGGGTGAGTGCAAGCTTGATGGAGTCTGCTCAGCCCATCCTGATGTATCATGTTCAAAGGGGAGCGACGGCAGATCCAGCTTGCTACACGTGTCTCAGCGCATCCGACGTACGTGACGCGTCTCGTGTGCCCGGTGGCTCCTGACTACCCGCCAACATTCTAGGGAAGTCCGCGGATTCGGGATTGAATTATGCAAAATGTCGACAGGCCGTAGTATTTTTTTTCCGCCCCATGCAGAAAAGCTAGAGGTGGGGGAGATGGGGTCGCCGGGCTGGGTGGGACCTTTCCCACAGCCTCTGCAAGAATGTCGACGTTTCCATTAAATCCCGATCTGTTTAGCTAGCAGTTTTGGTCACCCTGACCGCTTTTCCAGCGCTCAGTGCGGTCTTTTTACAGCTCCTATAAAAGGTCGGAGTTTTCTTTGAGGCCGTCTTCCCGTTCTTGCCAAGAGCCACAACAGATGTTGTCCCCCCCCGACCCCCCCCCACTCCATTTTGTTACTCGTTACAAATAGCCATGTGCCATCCTCTGTGAATCCGGAACAGAAAGCAAGCGCTCTCCTGTCATTAAGAGTTTGATGTTAGCTGTTGTTTTCCCATACTGGGACGATGACTTGTTTTCTCCTATTTTTGTTCCATGCAGAAGAAAATACTGGATTATACAAGCTTCCAATATACTATCAAAGGGGGACCCATATGATATCACTCAGCGTGCGGTTTTTAAATCAAATACGGGTGTTTATGTTCTGATATTGATTAATTGTAGGAAATCATACTGTTATACAAATGGTTTCCAATTTATTTCGATCTTGGACTGAATCTGACGGCGGGTTTTTCATTGACTGACCGGTGTCTGGTTTGTCCTCCGAACACCTGTGTGCACGTGCTGCGGTCAACAACTAACTTTGAATATGGGGACCAAAAAAATGTAACAGATTTATCATCAGTTAGTGGTGCGTGTCATGGCTGCTGTAATGAACGCGCTACTCATGATGCTGTTTTCAGGGATGGAGGTGGGATGGTGGATCTCCTGAGGTCTTTGGTTTGGACGTTGATGGTTTCACTGCATCTGCCAGGAGGAGTTATGATAAAGTTCAACATACCTCTGTGTCCCTCACAGACCAGAGGTTGAAAAAGCAGGAGCGGAGCTGCTGAAAGCGGACGTCAGACTGCAAGGTGGCTGGACTGGCCGTACCTCCGCATCTACAGACCTGTGAAATGAGATGGTGTTTCCTGACACGTCATTGCCGATATGTAGTTTGAAGTTCTCTTGTGCAAAGATCTTCCATTCATCCAACCATCTTCCAACAGTTTATCTAGTACAGGGTCACAGTGTCCAATCATTCAAGAATTTTCAAAACAAACAAACCTAGTCTGAAGATGTATGTAGGTATATGTAATCTAGTATTGTGTAGTCTTTATAAATAACGTATTTAAAATAGGTCAACATGATCTACCTGTTTTTTTTTGTATGAACTATTTTTCCACACATATTAAAATGCATTCCTTTGAAGATCCTCCAAGCCTGTAGCACTGCAGCGGTGTTTCCATCGCCAGCACACTCTCGGTGAAGGACACCCAGCGGGACAATGGCAGCTGCGGACAGGCGACTGTAATGCAGGGCTTTCCGGTCTCAGGTGGGGCCCTGCTGGAGGCCTCATCACCTGCCTCAGCAAAAAAGTGCAACTTGAAGTCCTTCTGGGAGGAAGCATCTGCTGAGTAACTAAAAGTAGATACACAGTGAAGTGAGACGCGTATGAGTAATTCCTGGATGTTAGAGTCTCTAATGGAGTCGATGACCAGCAGTGATTTTTGATGTCTCCTGGATTTCCACCGTCCAGATCTGTAGAAACTCAACTGGTCAGTGACACTGATGTATAACATTTTACATTTACCTGACACTTTTACCCAAAACA
>JAODUD010000062.1:25830532-25845337 GCA_026784285.1 Stomatorhinus walkeri
AAAACAACTTAGAAGTGGGAATGTCTACAATTTGTGTGTGCTCCCTCAGAATTGAGCATGCAGCCTTTGTGTTGTTAGCAGAATGCTGTAATTCCCGAGCTGCAGGATTCTTCGGGGCACGTTTAACTAGCATGCATCTGTGTAGCATACATAAGCGTGCTTTCAGGTAAGAGTTGTTGACAGGCGACGTGGACAGTGCAGCATCAGGACTTCCTGTTGTCCTGGTAAACAAAAGCTGATGCAGAATTCTTGCAATGACTGTCACTACAGAACTCCTTTTTTGTTTCATAAATACCCCAATATTTATTACATCAAAATCACATTGCAATATTTGAAAAATTTTCAATACTGTGCTGTCATAATATATTCTACAAAATACTTTATTTGTTGTTATGCTATACTGGTCGTGTAGTATCTCCGATCTGGTCGGAAGAACAATTAAAGCTTGTGTCACCGATTATGATTAATTCTATTTTTATTTTTTTATGTCTGTGATGTCTTAGGTTAACCCGAAAAAGCCAAATTCTAACAAGCTGAAAGGAGCCCTATCGCTATTGTAGTGGAGTCAGACATAGTCCAGTCAATAAATTGAGTCCCCTCCTGTGCATGTATACTGGAACAAGGACAGTAGTCCGATTAAATGGCGAAGTCGAGCTATAACCGTCGCTCGACTTAGCTGTGCATGTGAACGTACTGAGCCTGCTCCTGCTGCCACACGAGTCGCTATTTACGGTGAGACAGACCACCGTGCAGCCGCAGTGGTGCCATGAGCATCATCAGTGCCTCTCTGTGATTAAACAGGTGCACGTGTGGAAACTAACCCGGGCGCTTTCTGACACGTGTGAAGTTGCTTTGTGAGTTTGATTCATATCGCGTTTTTAGCCAGACAGGGTGGCTTTTAATTGGATTTACACCCATGATTTATGTGTTGATTGATGAGGGAGCTTGTTGAAGTAGGACAGGTTATCAGAGCACAGGAGATGCAATTTGTACAACCTAATTGCCCCAGGGAGCAGCCTGTTGCCCTTAATGGCCACACTGTCACATACTGTGGACTCACTGACATTCCCAGTCTATATTGCCAATTTCTGTTGTACAGCACATAATAAAATGCATATGTTTATCTTACCAATGTCATCGTGCTAAGTTGATGATCTGTCATTACCTGGAGTCATCTTAAATGCTGGTCTCCAGGATCCTTTACAAATAATATAATTACATTTTGAACATTCGTCAGTCCAGTCCAGGGCAACTAAGAGGATTTAGAATATAAGGCACTGTTTGTCCCAAAGCCCCCCCAAACCGGGACATATCCAGCTGATAGTACATGTGACCGGGCCAGAATGCTCTTGGATGGACCATGTGCGATTGTGCTTTGCCAGTTAATGTTGTTTTGAATGTCTCCTACGGTCAATGGCTGCAGCTTTGCAGTGGAATTTAATTACTAAAACATGACATGAGAAGCGTATTATATATGCAGGCAAATATGAAGAAGATGCAGCACATTTCGTGCTATTGGGGAGATCCTGCTGCTTTCAGCTAGATTCTTGTCCCGTTGTATTAGATTTATCTTCCATTCAGAGGTAACCAGCATAGGCTAGCCAGTTCAGAATGGTTCTCCTCTCATAGCTGCAGATCTTTGATGCGTCTCAGTGGGGTCCAGAGTTGCCTGTTAGGCTCACACGGTACACGCTTTCACGACCATGTGACGAGCCGTGGCTGAGCTCTGCCAGTCCAGATTGCATGCATTAAGCTGTGCTTTTATATCACCTTTTGATGAGGAAATGTTGTGCCCAGTCGTCAATATAACAGGCAGCTTCTGAAACTGCTTTGATATAAATCTGGAGCCTCTTACGGTAAGTGTGGTAACACTTTGCTCTGATAGGTGTGCCCTCTCAGCTATTACGCACAGACATGCTTTCCATTAAGCACCACAACCCAGTTTATTTTAATGGTCTTCTTATGAGGAGCGTTTAGCGGCCTGGATACTGATGAAGGTGCGTGTCCATGTCAAACATCTAATGTGGGGCAAGTGTTGAAATTCTGACACGGGGGGGCAATAGTGGAGGTGACGCTTTAAACTGGAGCTCAGCCCCTCGTCTACCTCTCAGAAGGAGGGTCAGGCCTTGCTGGCGTGAGATTTCCTGGGATTTCAGTTGGAGGGCAGGAACTTATCCAAACAATAAACATGCTTGTAGATGTAGATGCCCTAATGAAATGTGCTTCATTAAATGCCAGAAAAAAAACTTTTTTCTGCTAGAAATGCCCTGTTTTATTTCAGGTCTCTGTTTTCCATCTCCTCAGGGAGTAACTAGGTAATATTGTTCCTTTATGTTAGGTTCGATCGCATGCTAATGACTGCAGTTTCGAGTTGATTAACTTACACTTCCAGTACGACTGCATACGTGAAGCACCAACTGTGCTTCTGAAAAATCCTTTAGCAAGTTTAGTGTCAGAAATAAAAACTTATGTCTCGCTTTTGAAATAATGCATCCCTAAGGATATGATTCTGGGTCTTTTTTCTGCCGGGAAAAAGTCTGCGGACTTCCTTTGGCGAGGTTTCTCAGTGAAGCAATACTTGTTTTGTGCTCTCATTTTTTTATTTATTTTTAATTTTTTATATATATATTTCAGCAAATGTTGCTCAATGTATAATTTTCCCACTGACGCCTGTCTTGTTCACACATTGAGAACATAAATATAAAGGACACATTTTCAGAGGTCTTCACATTTTATTTCCGGAGACCCGTTTGAGGCACCCCACTCAGGAACGGCTACGAGGTACAGTACTGCGTGGAAATCTGTCGCAGATTTTGCAGCTTCTATGATAACATCTTTGGCGCTGCCCGAAAGGATGTTTTAACGTGCGAGAGGGGCAGGGTGCTGCGGGCGTGGGTGCGTGTGACTCCTGCTGCAGCTGTGCAATCTGCAACAATACATTATTAAC
This sequence comes from Stomatorhinus walkeri, assembly GCA_026784285.1. Lineage (NCBI taxonomy): Eukaryota > Metazoa > Chordata > Actinopteri > Osteoglossiformes > Mormyridae > Stomatorhinus > Stomatorhinus walkeri. The sequence continues at coordinate 25,833,480 of JAODUD010000062.1, forward strand.
GTGCATATCGCCAGCCTGATAGCTGTGATACATGGGAGTGATCAGGGGCTCCAAATCGATCCTGACTGTTCGTGCATGTCAAGTGTGGGATGGGCTGTGTTGAGTGAGGGGAGTGTAAGAGATCATCAAACAGCCAGGTGCTGTGGGAACCTTCTTTAGCCTGTGCAAAGCTCACTCAGAGGGGTTTTCTGGGTGTGGGTGAACCCTATAATTTTTTGGGGCCAAAGTGAACCTGCACCTGTAGCTCTGAAAATGGCTGCAACCTTGCAGTGGCCACTGTTGCCAACTCCGGATCCTGACACGGGTTCGAAGAAGGACGGGGGAAACAGTGGGATCCCAGAGGTCTATATGCAGTGATACGCTCTTAAAACTTAAACGCAGGTGTATGTCGTATAATTTATATGGTCTAAAAAATTACTTTGGGCTGTTAGTCACATCGAAGAGGAGCTGGTTATGGATTCCTGCTTCTGTTCGTAATGCTCCTGAAGGCACGCAGCTGATGTCCCACAGAGCTCCCTGCTTTGGTAACATCTGAAATTGGGTTCATGTCCTTAGCTAATGTCCTTCAGCTATGTCTTTCGACACTCATTCAATTTTGGAGTAGAAGGAATTCCATTTATTGCGTTTTCAACAGTCCCTGTTGCATTATTATCAGTGAATAAAGTTATAAGCCTGTTTGCTCATATTCGTTAATTCCTGTTTGTGTTTTGTTTGTGGAATCTGAAAGTCCCGGATTTCACATAAAAAACTGAGATTATGTCTCTTCCCAGCCCCCTCCTCTGCGGCACACAGGGATCGGCACCAGCAGATAGTTGTCAGTTTTAACATGGAGGGTTTGGCGCTCTGCTGAAATTGCCGGGAGCACTGACAACAATTAACGTCCATCTTATAACAAAGCATCCATCTCTTTGGGGAGGAGGGCCGGTATGGGCGGAGACAGGAACGGATTAACAGGACCGAACCAGGTCTGCCAAGGACGTTCTCCTGGAAATCAAAACATCCCCACCCATAGAGAAGAAGGAATGTTTATTAGTACTATCTGTTGTTTATCTCAAGGCTTCAGGGGATCTCACTTTCAGCTCAGAGTTATATTTGCCTACCTGCACTCACGGAACAGGCAGAACGTATGTAAAAACAGATCTGAAGTCTATCTGGATGGGGGGAGAGGTTTTGTGTGTGTGTGTGTGTGTGTGTGTGGGTGGGAGTGTGCTTAAGGCTTATGAACTGAAGAGATTGAAACAACTTGTGTTTTACAAATTATTACTTCCTGACATTTGGAAAAAGGGAACCCGGTCAGATCAGGATGGAGGTAAATCAGTTTCAGACGCAACCACAGAGTCGCTTTTGATGCTCGGCTGAGGATGGGTCATCACACGTGCCAAATCATGCGTCGTGTCAGCGCATGGACAGCGGCTAATTTTATTAAGCTTCATTTCGGTCTGGTGTCCCTGAACAACCCCAGGCAACTGGGAAGCCACAGTAGGAAATGCATGAAAAGGAGAGAAGAAAGAGAGTAAACAATCAGGCTGTGGTGACGTCCTCAGTTTGTGCTGCTGCTATCTGACTTTCCCTGCAAAAGGGTTTCCTGTGTCACTGTTGGTCGATTGGAAAGGATACGTCTTGTGACCCTGACAGATCTGTACGGTAAATGCAGGCACATCAGAATGCAAATCCCTGTTCTTCTTTTTGGATGCTGGTCTTCATGATACATTTTATTTATTTCGCAAATGCTTTTTATCCAAGGTGAGGTACAATTGAGAAAGCAACGTTAGACACTCCCTGGAGGAATTGGGGGTGAAGGGCTTAGATCAAAAAAGCCCAACAGTGAAATTGCTTTGCCCACCATGGGATTCAAACCGGTAACCTTACGGTCACAGCGTCCTAACCGGATGATATATGACGTCCATGAATTGCAGGCACTTTTTTCAAGTGATTCAGGAAAAGAAAGTGCATGTTCCCATAGTTTCACCAGCAGAAGCAAAACGAAGGTTGCTGGCGTTTCTATTTCCATCTCACTCTGGTGACATTAAACTACTCTCTACTCATTTAATAACTACTCACTATTTCAACCCATCTCCACCTCATACTGTTCTTACTACTTGCAGAATGACACCCAAGAAAGGAGCAGTTTGATTATGGTCGTAACTTGTAATTCATGCTTTGGACATGTGACCTACGATGATGAACAATTGTTTACTGAACATCTGTTTGTTGGACTTGCTCCTGTCTCCCTTGGGTATGAGTGGTTCCGCACAGCATTGTGCTTACTGGGATGATTTTCAGTCTCTTGCCATCGATCCTTGGCTGACAGTCCATCGCTCAGTGTCTCACGGATGGCTATAGGCCGATTCAATATCGCAGGAGAAATCTGTCATCACAGATACATGACGGATAGCATGTGGGAGGAAGAGACGCGGGTTTTTTGAGAAGAAGCTGTCATTTACTTATGTCGAACATGCCTCCATCTTCTTTTTTCCTCCACTTTAATCGTCTTCGAAAAAGGGATTACGCAGATTTGTGATAAAACCGGTTTATGTGACTGGAAGTTTGCTGAAGGGTGAAATCCGCCACGTATCTTGTTCCTATTACCATTCTTCAAATGTTAAAGTGGGAGGATGCTTTTCCTTCTGTACTTTGCTTGTGATTTATCTTGAGCTTGATAATTAACATAAAAATATGCATAGAAAGTTGGGAGTGTTTTAGCGGTGAGTAGACTTTGTAAAAGCTGACTCACTGTTCCAAGAACCATAAAACCGAACACAAAACGTAATCCCTCCTTTAGTATAACGATAACAGATATAACGATAGCTAAAGTGGAATAAGTCTCACAATCACTTGCTTTGTAGGCAAGAATTTTCAGTGCGGCTCCTTTTCTGTGTTTAGGCCATTATGGGCTTATCAGGAGAACCCTTTGGATGGGGAAGTAGGAGGAAGTCAACATGAGAAGCTGGGGAGATTCTGTACTCATTTCTGCAGCTAGCTAAGTAAAAAAGGTTCTCCTTAGAGGTAACCAAAGACTTCAGACTCCAAACTCTCCAGCGCCCAGCCCCAGGCAGCAACACACAGTGTTGGCTTGGCAGTTCTGCTAAAGCCATGTAATGATATACTGTCACCCAGTTAATCCACTTAGTGACAAGTCCTACAGCTCAGAAAACAGCTTGGCTTGGGGGACAGGGGCTGATGTCCTGCATCCGTATTCCTGTAAGTGTGCTGATGTTCACCAGCGGAACATGGACTGGGTTGAGCTGAAGACAAGTACAACAATAGTAGCAAACAAATGTATCATCACAACGCAAAACTGAGAAAATAAGTGTTGCTTTTGTTATTAGTGATATATTCATATTTAAAATCCATCCATCCATTTTCTGAAAACACCTGTCGTAATCAGGGTCAGGGGGAGTCCGGAGCCTATGGGCACAAGGATGGCATAATTAAAATTATATTTAAATTTGCATAAACTGGACTTAAATTAGAATTAAATTGTTTAGGATTTTTTTTGTACTTGCAATGATACATTTGAAGTTAGAAGATGTTTAACATGTGAAAAGACTGCTGTGGAGATTCTGCTTTGTAGCCATGATGTGCTTTAGAAGCCATCTCTAAGAGATCTGACATATCAGTGCTCACCCCATTGAGGGAAACATTCGGTGGTCTGTACCCAGGTCATCCCGGCAACAGTTCCAGAGACCTGCAAGTGACCTACTCCCCCGACCTACCACAAGCATTCAGGAATGATTTTATCCTCTGCTGTACCTCGCTGCACAGGACTTGCCGTTGTCTCTGCATGTTTTCTCCAGCATGTGCGGATCTCAGAAAGCTTCTTCCCAGTGATCTTGCTGGATAACCACAGCCAGGCTCCTTGGCCGCTGGCTTCGCATTTATCTGGAATTACTATTGATGCATCTGGGGAAAAAATTGGTTATGCAAATATAATGACTGCTGGGGTCTGAATTGAAACTTTTGGTTACCCTCCATTTATTTCCTGAGGTTTTCTTATTATTTTGCTTATTTATTTTTTGTCGTTATACTTGGTGGTTGGTCGTCTATGAAACGTTTAAAGCTTGAAGTCATCATAACTTTTTTTCTTCATATCCTCAAGCAGCATGTGCGCAGTCATCTCCGGACTTTGTTGTGTTTTCTAAGTTTCTTTTCATTTTGTTTATTTATATATTTTTCTTTCTGCAATTTGAACAGCCTTTCAGAACCAAGACTTGGGATCTGTCTAAATTAACATTCATAGCTGGAAAACATGAGTGATTCCATATTTGTGGCAATTTCACAGCTCAGTGACTCCAGCACATTTCTGCAGGGCGAGGCTGGTCTCAGGCCCCGCTGGGGTTTGATGATCTCCAGAGAGTTTGGCCCCGAACTGTCTCCCTCGCACGCCCGAAGCTTCAGCGGCCTTCAGTTGTCTCTGTGTCGTTAAAATGCTCTGCTCCCTCACCGCCCCGTTTCAGAAGTAGTGAGCGTTACAGTACGGTGGAATTAAATTGGCATGATATTTAACATTCCGCCCCAGAAGTCTGATCGCTTTTGTTTGGATTTAGACCTCAGTAAATATTCTCACAGGGGTAGAGATTTCAATAGTCTATAAAATGCTTTCTTGCCTGTTATGGATTAATATATGTGCAAACAGTATAGCTAAGAGGACTGTTTGTCTATTAGACAGCATAGAAAAAGAATTTCGATCACTAGAATTAATTTGTTTTTCAGTTGTTAACCTAGCCAAATGTTGCTGTAGTATCACAAACTACACTTAAGGAGGATAAGATGTAATAGCACTGTATAATAAACCAGATGGATGAAGTGTCTGAATGCTGTTTGTGCTGAGAATAGCAGAGGCATGTGTATCAGTGTGACAGAACGAGAAGCTGCGATGCATTCCTTCCAGATAAGTAAGGAAGCTTCAAAGGCGGAATTACAACTCGCTTTTGGGAAAGCCAGGAAAATCCAAGGGATTTGTCAGGGTCAGCTCTGACCCCATAGGGGTCAGTTATAGGCCATACAAGGTACATTCAGTCCGTATATTATTATATGGCTTTATTTATGGTTATGTTCTCTTTGTCATAGAAAGAGTTATGGGGTCTGTGTCAGAGTTACCGTCAAGTCATTTGTTTTTCACCTTATTGAGAAACGTAGGCGTTTGATGTTAATCACCTGCAGTTACGAGCGGCTGTATGTGTCTGTGGCTGAGGAAGCAGTCTGCAGAGCGGGCTGCCCTCGGTGTTTCAAGTACGGACAAGCCGCTTGATGTTTTTCATGGATCTGTCACATTTTTGAAGAAGATCCCAAGCTTATCCTCGTGCAAATATAGGGCAGACGTCGAAAATCGGGCTGCGTCCCTGCCAAACACACCCGGGGGACTGAGATGGTCTCACGTGTCAGGTATCTTCCCGAAGTTCACACCCTTTCAGGTTTGCACGCTCTGTGTCTCTCTCACTCTCATTTTTTTTTTCTCCCCTCCAGTCCTTTGATAGACTTCTTCACCATAGTTACATAGTATCAAGCTGCTTATTGGGCTTCACAGGTCAGCATTTGTCTTATGTTGCTTTTGAGAGTTAGACATAGCTATGCACTCAGCTCATTGAAAAGACCTTAAATAGATAAATAATAATAAGAAATGCCTTTTATATGCCATTTGTTTCTTTATTGACTTCTGCAACACCAGTAGTTATTGATTACACACGTCTGTGGAGCTCACTGACCTCTCAGTAGACCTCTGTCCCCTGTGGCGGAGTGGTGGCTCTGAGCCTCTGGATCTGTACCAGGACCTGGAAGGTCATTGGTTTGAATCCTGATAATGCCACCAATGATCCTACTCCTTTGGGCACTTGATCAAGCCCCGTAAACTGCAATTGCTTCGTCCTGTGTATGATGTTAATATACATCCAGGCCTGCAAGGAGGCCCTCCAACTTACCGGGATATTTGGGGGTTGTTGCAGGATTGGCACTCCAGCCACTGGGGAAAGAACTCACACTGGTGCATTCAAACTAGTGTGGTGCTGAGGTATCACCCACTGTGCGGCTGCAGCAACAGGTTCTCATCCCTGAGGTGGTTTGTCGTGTGGTGGCTGCAGCAATGCGCTGTAATCAGCACGCACCCTCTTACCTGTGTCCTCTGCAGGTCTTTCAGAGGCATGTCTGGAAATCCAGTCATGTAACTGAATTTGGGCCCAACCATGGGTGTGCTTGATATCGTAGGAAGAACTTTCTCAGTTCTTTCCTTCATCATTTCACAGAACCAGAGCCCTGGGAAACAATGCTAAGCTTCTGCTCCCTTCTCGGTTGAGGCTGTTGGGCACGGTTCTTAAGCCCAAAGGAACTCCAGAACACTCTATTCCTGTTGACTGAAGTGAAATGGTGCTGTCCCGCCAACTGCAACAGTGCCCTGGCCTGGAATCAAGTGTACGAAGTCAGTCCTGTGCCAAATACAATAAGACAGCGTTAAAAAGTGCGACATTGTGTACAGTAATTGCAAGTGTAGTATATTTTAATTCCTTTAAGTTAAGCAAACATATTGCTCTAAAGGCCTCTGTGCTTAAACTATTTCTCTTGGCTGAGGAGCCTGCAGCGAAGAATCCTGATGGTGTTTCCGGCAAGGAGTTTTCTCTTTTATATGATCGTAGAGGATTTACCTCCATGGCAATGACAAAGTTAAATCTACTCCATTCCAAAGTTGATTTTAATCCACTCATTAGGATAATCCCAGGCTATTCTGCTGATATGAATACTTTAATCCTATTATATTTACAAAAGAGATTATGAAATTTTCTCTAAATCGTGTTTTGCATAGATTTCGCAATATATCCTGGGGTACGTATGAGTTTGAGGAGCACTCTTCTTGAGTGGCGTCTGTCTCCACATCCCATCGGATACGAGAGCATTACCAGACTCATCTTCAGAGTGTCTGCTGGCCCAAGGAGATGCGCCAGTTGGGACTTTACGTCTTCCTTAAATCCCCTGCCAACTTCTTGGACTGTGGGAGTCTTTCTTGAGATTCAGATGGGTTTTCCTGGGAGCGGTCTTGGCCGGGTGTGCTGTGCTGCAGTGCATTCGCCATGATTCACATAGCATCACGCACAGCTCTTCCACCACAAGAAGCTCATACCTCCTTCCTCTATCTCTTGTTTTGCCATTGTCTTCTTAAAGGGATAAACAAGGATTTCATCACAACTTCCTTTCCAGCATTCCCAAATCTGCTAATTATTCTTTGTCAATCTGTTTCATTCAGCACTTTGGGGTAACTATTTACATGCTTATTGTATATCAATGCAAAATAAACTCTACTGGTGTCCAGTGGTGCATATAAATTGTTTTATTTGGTTCCCCTTGCAGTAACCTCGTAAAAAGTAAACCCAAATGTCCCAGATAACAGCAGTCTTTAGCCTTTACTTCTAAACTTGCAACTAGCATATTCAAAATTCAATGAATGTTCTGGAAAAGGTGCTGATGTGTTCCACGGACCATCCGGGCCTGTTATTTATGACACATACCTGTTGTCAATGGGCATTCTTCTTAATGGGCAGTATGTGTAACGGGTTAACACCTATTTGAGCATTGACAATATACGACAGTCTATTTCCCTACTCTCTTATGGTGTGTTTAGGGGAACATTTAGTTAGGGAGATGGTCAAGAAGATGGTAAATGAGCAGTAGAGTGCTGGGTTAGAAAGCTTCATTCATAAATATTACTATGAGTACATACTGCAGATTTTAATTATGAATGAGCAACATAGTTCTCCTCATTATCACATTGGTTTCGTTCAGTTCCTCCGGCTTCCTCCTCATTCCAAAATGCGTTTCTTCAGGTCATACATCAGAGAAAAATTCTTCAGTTGACAATGCCAAATTAAATCAATGTGAAGAAGGACTTAATGACCGGGACTCCTAAACACAATCGCTGCATCTTTCCTTGTAGCCATTGTTGACTGCAGATATCGGAAAAGAATCTGGCCAGGAACTTCTGTGCTGTGTTGTCATGAGGTCATGGCTGCCTCTGGGTAAACAGGAAACCAAGATAACACCACTCTGATATGACAGGGAGCATCTTACGCCAGAGGCTGCTGAGTGTAGCCAGGAAGGCCGCTGTCCCAGGCTTCAGGGCCAGATCCAGATGCAGAGAGCTAGCGGTGGCTGGCTTAGTGCCACAGGAAGCACTTCTCATCCCCAGCACTTCAGGAGAGCCCATAGCTGGGGGCCGGCTCATAACTGCGGGCCAGCTCTGTGTTGGCTTCAGGCCCCTGGATCAGAAGTGTGAGAAGGAGATTTCACAAGGCTGTGGTGGGTTAAAGCATGGGAAAATGGCAGTAAGCTAAAGGTAGGGCCTGCCTGATTACTGAGTGGGTTTTCTTGGCCTTGTGAAGTTACATGAATGGGATGCAAATGTGCGTAAGGAGAGGAAGTCACACTGAGTGAGGGCATCTGGAAGCAAACTGGTAATTTAATGAGCATTAGGTTGAGTGTAATGTGCAGAGGGAAATGAGTATAATCACCAGGGTAGAGCTTTTTAATACAGGAGTGTGTCCCACATCTGGGTCTGTCTTTTGTAAGGGTTTAAGGTGAAACTTGCCGTGGGTGAAGGCTTAACCAGTGTAAGCCAGTCCTTTGTTAATGGTTAACCAGGTTGAATGCAGTCCATGGTTGACCAGCAATTAACCACATACCTTGCTGCTATTGGAATGTTTGGGAGGTGTAGTACTGAATCGTGTGTAAGATCAAAACGAGGAAGTTGTAAAACATTTACCACCCATATTTCATATTTTTTCTCTGTTTTCTTTTTTATTCATAGTTCCAGAGCTGAGGTAGTGGGTGACACCTCTAAGCCGTCGCTACGAGACAGAGGAGAGACAGGGTGCATACCAGCATGAGCCTGACCCCTTCACTGCTAGCAGTGGTCTTTTAGACAACTCGTGTTAGTCGACTGTCACTGGGCATTATGCTTTACCTCCTCATGACTATATCGGGCGCTTTTCCTCTTAGCAACTGGGCCACGGCTGTTGGCACAAGCGGATGCTTTTACCCTGTATGGCCAGGGGAGTGATTCTGTTTAGCGTTTGTGCAAAGCAGTCAGTGCCAGTGTAAGCCAACTTGGAATGCGGGCAATGCGGAGTCGTAATGTTGCATCTCAACCCTGACGTATTTCTCCAAGCCGAAGAAGGAACACCGTTGTTTTCATAATGTTGATCTGGTGCCGCCGTACTATGCCAACCCGTGTTGTTCAGGCCGAAGGCGAAAGGCTCTACTAGACATCGGAAGGCATATGTCTGCTTCTAACCTCTGCTCATACCTTGTGTATTTGTTCTCTGTTGGTGGGGGGGAGGAGGTTCCTTCTGTGCCCCCAGGCTCACATCTGATACCGTGTGGGTCATATCAGGTGATGGTGCTGCTGGGGACTAAGAGGTACAAAAGAGGGAGCACCTGTTGTAGGGCACAACTCAGCCAGGCCCTCAGGGTCACCACGTGGCTTCCTTGCATGCCTGGGTTCATATCTCTTGTCATTCCACAGGCCGCTGACAATTGTTTGTTTTTCTGTCAGGACCAGTCTGGTCTTGTTTCAAGACTATTTATCTCCCAGAGCTATGATAGTTTTGAGTGATGGTTTGTCACCCTTTCATATAATTAGGCCAGAGTAGGCACCTCTGTAGGAATTGGGTCTGTATCAAGAACAGCTGTTCAAACCAGGAAGTGCATCAAGAAAAGCTTCTTCCAGAGAAAAATCTTGGTAAATTGGGGAAAAGCATAGCAAATTCCAGCGGATGGAATGTGACTCTTGTAGGTCTGGTTGTTTTACACCGGTTTGGTGGTAAGAATGAAGGCTCCTTTCAAAATCTGTTGAATGTCTTTCATTTGAAGTTTGCTGTGAAAATATTCACACAGATATTGCGTTTCATGCAGAGTGCCGCAGAGTGATGGGTTTCATTGAAGTGCTTGATGGAAGCTTTATGAAGAAAGGTCCTTGGACATTTTTCAGCAGGGAAAATGAATCTGAAGATTGGAGATGGTGTCTGGAAACAGGAGGCCCCAGTGCTGTCTTCGTTGAATCTCTGCTGAAGAAGCAAAGCAGGATTTCCATGCAGGAAGCAGGATACATGTCTCATTCGTTGCTATTCTGTCATGTTTACGTGCCCCTGGAGGATGCATCGTGTCCACATACAAGACCACCAAGTTGTTGATTTAGCTTTCATGCTGCGACTTCTAGAAGGACATCTTGTCACATTATTTCACTCTAATATGAAATGCAAGTTCATGGATTGCAGTTGGGTTTCAAAACATCAGAAAAGATGTCAGGAGCTTGCAGAACCGCATGAAGGTCGGTGCTTCTTCAGACTGGAGCGAGTAGGTGTGCTGAAACCCACCAGAAAGGAATGCTTCAGATGTACCGTGACAGGCCACCGCTCAGCCGTCAAGCTTTGTTTTTCCGCTCGACGGGCTGTGCACGTGAGAGATAACGCTTTTGCAGCTGGGCAGGTCCTCATGCGTGGGAGACTTGTTTAAATACCACTGCCCCGTGGGAGCTGACTCTGGGCAGTCACCCCTGCTGGAAAGTCACGCTCCGGCCTGGAGAATGAACGCCTGTGTTGGAATGTTTCATGCGATCGGGTGTCTCCTCCATAGGTCATTCCCCGGAAAGTGTTACAATTCATCAAGGGTTTGTTGACAGAACATTGAATGTGATATTCCCATCCAGATATGCATGTGTGAGCGTCAACAAGCAGTCGTCAGCGTCTGATGGTGCCTGTGATGACTAGGCCCATGACAATAACTTTTGTGGTGCCTTCACCCTTGGTCATCAGCCTTGGTCATCACCCTTGGTGATCGCCCTTAGTCATCACCCTTGGTCATCGCCCTTGGTCATCACCCATGGTCATCGCCCTTGGTCATCACCCTTGCTTATCGCCCTTGCCGAGTCATTGTATGGAAGAACTGAAAGTACATTGCTGTTGATGAGCTGTGTCTGTCTGCAGTGCTTGGGAATACTCGTTGACCTCTAGCGGGAGAAAATGACTCGGCTGTGGTCTGGGTAAGGATGACCGGTACTTGACGGTTCCTCCCCATCACCATGTGTGCTTCTCAGCCCATCTGAGGTTTATCGCCGCTCTACTTTTAGCACTTTCAACCGTACGCTTAAGTCTTTCGGCATTGAGTTAACGTTTCTTTGTTCTTCTCCAGTAAGCTAGACCATCACTCTCTCTTATTAGGCAGACAATGTGCTGGAAGCAGTCGATATTGACATTTTGTCCTTTTGTCAAGTGAAGGTGTAAACAGCAGATATGAAACGGTGTCAAGGTATCAGGAAGAAGCACAGCAGAACAAAGCTTGGGGCCAATATTTGTTAATGGAGAAGATACTTTAGGGACCATTTGTTCAGGACCAATTCTGATCAGCCTGTGTATTCATTGCCATTCTCTCCTCCAACTGGATTATTTGCTGCGGTATAACGGTCTGCTTTAAATGTTATTTATTCTTAATAATCCTCAGCCCTCACATATAGAGTTCTAAACCACACCAGATGGCAGGTTTCCATATAAAACTTTGCCTCTCATCTTCAGGTTATGTGTAGTATGAAAAGCAACACAGAGAGCAGAGTCTATACTCCCGATCTGCCTTCAGTTGCATCAGAACTTGATCTTGTGTTGTAATAACTAATAACTCATTTTCCTTATTAAAAAGCTTGCTGTCAGTGCTAAATACACGTTGGCTGCGAATGAGGCAGCTCGTAGCCAGGAGACAGATTTCTGAAGCGAATTTACAGCCGAGGGCAGTTTTTGATCGATGGCAATCAGCGATGTGGTATTCTCCTGCCATGGAGACCCTCCCCCCCCCCCTTAAGCTTTGCCGGGGTCAGGTCAGCGTTGGCT
>JAODUD010000062.1:25867103-25877801 GCA_026784285.1 Stomatorhinus walkeri
CCCCCCCCCCCCCCCCCCCCCCCCCCCCCCCCCCCCGCGGCACTGAACGTGACCCAGAAAAGACAGTATAGGAGCACAGAAGAGGACGGGAAGCCGACTGTGCACTGTCTGTCCAAGGGATCCTGGGTAAGAAGTTGCATTCTTTTCAGTGTCGATGTGTGAGGTGTACCTGCTCATTCTGAAATAGACACAATGCCTGTGACCATATTGGTGGTAATATCTGTCAAAGGGGTGCTGTAGATGATTCCAAGGGGCCCTAAAAAATGTGAACACAATTGGAGTTGGGGGCCCAATATAATAAGCTTTGATGAGGCCTAAATTCTCTAGCGCTTCCCCTGTCGGTTTGTAGTACATGATGCTGGGTTTGGTAGCCTTGGTATGTTGGGTGACGAGAGTTTCAGCCTGGTTTGCATGTTTACATCACAGGTAGGGGGCGCTACTCTCAGTGCTGTGAAAGATTTAAATGAATGAGTTTAGAGGATCTTTCGGGAGAGGGTAGTGCTTGGGGACAGAAGGGGTCTGTAGGTTATTGGTGGAGTCAGGTGACCGGATATGTATCGGATACCTGGTTATAGTGTGGAAAACTGCTTCCACCACAGAGTGGCGCACCCCCCTAACTGGTGTATATCACTTGTTTGTCAGGCTGATCTGTCAGGATTCATCGGAGTGTGTTGCATTGAGGCGTCTTAATTACCGTCGGATTCTGTCAGGCCCACCTGGCTCCCTGGTCCGCACTGAACTTGCTAGAAGAAATGCTGTGATGACAAAACTTAATGAACCTTTGAGGGATGTGAGGTAGTTAAAGTGCCTTTTAACAGACTAACATTTACAGCTTGGTGACAAAGGCCTCAGATCTCGAAGCAGATAGAGCGAGATCTCTGACTCACTTTTCAAACACACTTCTTTCATTTAATCCTGACAGGGTCTCTTCGAAGGTCACGTCGTGTCTTAAAGCCTTTTCTGGTGGCTCGTCCTTTATAATGTGGTAGATTCATGGCTATTGTTGATGTTGCAGGCTGAGCATTTATGTTCCTTCAAGCGAATATTATGTTTTTGCGAGTCATATACTATAGCAGCAGAGCCTGGGACAACCTGCCCAGGCCCACGAGGGTGTTCTTGCAGGGATGACTTTTGACAATATTTTTTGTGACCTTGAGTGGACTCTTTCCTCTGTTTTACCCAGAATTCCTTACTAACAGGTGCACATAATGACCACCTTTCACCTCCTTGGCTAGTCTAGCTGCCAATCCACTTTTTCCTGCTTTTTCCTACCTTTTCCCTGCTATTCATGGGAAAGACTCGCGGCTGGGAGAGGATGTCCCATAGAGCAGGGGGGCCAGGAGGAAATCCTGATTGGCCATGGCTTTGGGTCTTTGACCGGATTGGCCCTCTGCATCATGTCACATGGTACAAATCAGCTATAGGGCGCAATGTCTGGGTGTCCTTGTCAGGGAGTGCGCTCCAATACTTCACCTGCCTTTCAGATCCAGATGAGAGCCCTGTGTGAGTGCAAGGGGCCCAGACCCCTCGCAGTGATTCACCCATGACTAAGAGGGCTATCCGGATTCCTGGCCAATGCCTCACGCGGCTGAGTCCCTCTGTAGCTTTTGTGTCCCATTAGAATGTTTTAAAGCGCCCCCTCCTGTTTCATTTTAAATGACAGAATGACAGGAGAGCGACTCACACATGACTCAATGTGACTTGAAACTTGGAGAACAAATGAGCAAATCATAGATATAAAGGTGGTACATTCATTTAAACGGCATGTAATAAAGGGCTTTTTCTCCCGCTTAAAGTAGCCATGGATTTTTTTCCCAACATAAACACTAAGAAAAAGGTCAGACTTGACAACACAGTAAAACACAGTGAATTGTAATGGTTTCCTGCGCTGATCTGCCAGCACAGTGGCCGGAGGATACGATTTTAAATATATGTTAGTGCAAAGCTGTGGGGAAATGCTCATCATTTCCAGTGTGAACCCCCCCCCCCCCCCCGTGAGGAAGGATAAACTGTCTCGGCACTTAAGCAGCTGTGGGGCCTTTGGGATTAGAGTCCCGGCTCACTCCGGAAGGGGCCAAGTTCTACCAGTGTGTCTGCTCGGTCTAGGGCTCCCCCTGCTGGTAGCTCTGGGTACAGTGCCCAGGGTGCCCAAGAGGACTGTAGCAGCTGTTGTTTTACCACAAAGCCATAATGCAGGAGTTTAACCGTGTTCCCCGGTAATTCACAAATAAAAATAATCATGTCCTCGGCTTGGTGCCCAAAACCCTGTGGAGAATTGGGTTCTTGGAACTTTTTTCTTCTTCTTCATCTTTGACCAAGTTTTTGCCCTTTGATCTGGCATCTTTGCGTCTCTCTCCAGCCTGACTAGCACTGTCATTAACTATGTGCCAATATATGCAGCTGTTTTTTCTCCAAAACAACAACAGTAAAACTCTCTTTAAAGAATCGCATAGTGAATTAGCCTCATTTGATTGTGGGCCGGACATATTGTTTTCTGCATCTCGACCTCCTGACATTTCCAGGACGACCCGTCTATGTCCTTCGGCTCCTGAAGATGTGTATCCGCATCTGGCTAATTTTACCGTCATATGGGGCATCATAAGAAACGGCACAAGGCAACTGGTCTTGTCACATAAACAGCAAGGACAGTGGGAGCTGAACTGGTGATTACCTCATGCTGTAGGGTGCAACATGCATAAAATGGCTTAAATAGGAGGATACATAAAGACCCCGCCGCCAAAGATGGAGGTTAAATATATTGTGGTGTTAGGAGAAGACCAATAGTCCAGGGCGTTTGATTCTGTTTTTCTCCAAAGCCTGAGTGGGTCGGCTCTGTCTTCGGATGTGTTAAATGTCAAGCCATAGGCGTGGCTCAGATTGCTAACATGAGAGTGGAGCAGGGATTCCCTGCAGTCTAAACCCACACCCCCCACATTCCATAGACCTGGGGGGTACCATCAGTATACCAGCCAGTGCGGTTAACGAACAAACCAGGAGGAATGAAGTTTGAGTGTCTTGTCAGGTTGAGGTGCATATGGTGCCCCGTTGTTCGGCTGCTGGGGGGGTCATGTCTGGGTCGTGTGGTTCTCCGCTACAGTTCCTTCCAAGGTATTTCACAAGAGAGTATTGGGTTTGGTCAGAGTGGAATAAGTGCCGTCTGCTTTTCATTACGATTTTCCATGATTTGTTTTACTTTCCAGTCACTTTCAAGTTATGAATGACTAAGCTTCTCTTTTCTCAGCGCCAGTCAAGAAAATTAATTCAGTTCAATATGTTTTCACACGGCAAATCGTGAGAAGCTGGCTCCCCCTGCTGGACACATGAAGTATACGTCTGAGCTGTACTGTTAATTACAGTGGTAGTCGTGATCTAGTTGGGTACGACTAAGCCTCGGGAAATGAAGCCGTTAAACATAGGACCTACGCAAATTAGATTCTTGGCCCAGACTTAAATTAAGATTTATTGGAATGCAGTGGGGGTCTGTTGTATGAAGCCAGACATATCACTGTCAGACTGAGGGTACGTACGTCAGAAATAAAATTGCAGACAGAAAAATTTCTGAAAGAGACTTCATGCTAATCATTTAATTTTCTGTAATTTCTTGATGTATCAGTCTGGAGGGGATGTTAAGCGTGTGTGTGTTTGTGCACCACATTCTTGCAGTCCGCTGTTTTGTGTCAGTCCCAAAAGGCAGTGTCCCCTGAAGGCCAATCTTTGAATGGTGGAGCCTGGGTTCCATTGGCCCTGCCCTTCCCCCCTCCCCTGGTGAGACTGACACCTGGGCTGGTGCCCACCTGCCCTGCCCCGCTGAGAGATCGCGCCAGTTCAGGGGGAGTCTCCCATTTTGCTGGGTGCTGCGTCAGCCTGTGAGCCCGGGGTTACTGGAGAGCAGGAAACTGGGGAGAGAGAGAGGGGCGGGGGGGGGTGTATGTGCACAGTAGCGATCTGCGATGAGAGACGCATAGCAGAATTTAAATAATCTAGGTGCCATCATTTTTGCTGCACAGATCCGTTAAGGCACCTGCAGGTCAAACTACATGCATTACATGCTTCGCTGTTTTTCTTGCGTCGGCTGGTCAAACTGAGATGGAATGCTGCTCAGTCATTGGCTGTCCGCTCCCGTCCCCTCTGGAGCCAGCTGAGTCATTCCCCGCCCCTATGGACACCTCTGGACGTGCTGATTGGTCACTCCCAAAAATTCCTGGCTGCCTATGTACACAGGGCCTGAAGTGGGTGGTGCTAATTAAATGCAGCCAGATTCATTACAGAGTCCAGTCACAGTACCTATCTAGAACACAACCACTTAAAAATTATTTGCCCGCTTATACCCATGAGTGTTAAACAGAATTCCTGCATCACAAAAAGGGGGGGGGGGTGTTTGGACCGGACACCTGTGACCTCGATGGAAGAATGTGTCTGTGATTTACACCTGCTCTGGTGCTGCTGGTTCAGCCGCAAGCAGAGACCCAGACCTACCTCCTGAGGGATCGTTCTGGACGGCCAGGACCGAATTCAGGCCCAGAGTTTAGCCGCCGATGGGACGCACGCGAAAAGGAAAACGTGCTCTTCATCCGGGCAGCATTGACAGCGTGCAGCACATCTGTAACTTTTTAGCGACTCTCTGCTTTCCCCAGGCTGGGAGTCACAAATGCTATTAAAATAACACATTATTTATCTGCAGGGGGAAAAAAATGAAATGATTCTTTATTTTAACAAAGACAGGTACATCTGAATGCTTCTTAATGTGTATCTAGCTCTCTGTTGAGACATGCATACAGTTGAGAGTAAAGTGCAGGGTCCAAGGACATGGTCGGCCATGAATCTGACAGCCCCGGAACATTTTCATGGGTTTATAGAGATGTCACTATTTTGTTGAAGCTGTGACTTGAATCAGCAGCCTTCCAATCACAGGCACAGAGGCTAACCCCGCCGGGCCACACACCGTCACACGATGTAGGGCCATGTTTAGTTAGTGTGCTACGTTTAGCACATTGCAGTATAATTGTGCAAAAAAGAATCCTTCATTTTCCTCGGATGTACCAGGTATCTTTATGCTAAGGGTTACGCAGGTCTTCCATAAGTCTTCCCAATTAATGTCTGGTTCATTCGGGGCTACGCAACGCCTTCCTTACCCATGTAGTGCTGCTTTATTTAATCTGGCTCTGCTTTTTCAATTAGCATCCGACTCCAGCGACCAGGCTTTCCCGCCTTGTCTTGCAACATTGAGGGAGCTTGTCTCTGTCTGGCGGCACAGATTCGGTTTTTGAGATTAGGGTTATCCTCGATGGCTGCTCGCCTTCCAAGAAGCAAGAGGGACTGCATGTATTAGCTCTCGAAGCATGACATAAGCTGCCTGGCGAGCGTCAATCCAACCGAGCGCTGGATTTGCCATCCTAATAGGAGGAAGACATAAGTTATGAGTGTATCAGGCTCTGTGTGGTTGTTTGGTGACCCAGATGTGCTGTCCACCAAACTGGTGAAAAGAGCAGGTGGAATGTCACTCGACAGCAAGAGAAATCATACCCACGTAGTTCCCACAGGCTGTATCCACAAATGTTCAAAGATATGCAACCGAGTGCATGTCGGATGGGAAGAGGTCTACTGAAATTTCTGAATAAAGACTTTCCTCTTTAATGTATTTGTTTTATTCATTAATTTCTTCCTGTTCGTATATTTCCATCAGCTATGTGATACACCTGATGCTGGATTGTCCATGGATAGCCTGTAGGGGTCCAGGACTCTTGATCTCAAAATCTCATGTCCAGCTCACACTAGTATCTTCCTGCAAGCGTTCTTGTATCAGATGCCGCTCAATGTCGGCCATTATCCATTTGCCGCACACTGGGGCTGTTGAGCAAGTCTAGTACCTGTGGACATTGGAGTCAAGGCCAGCTCCGTTTGCTCACAGCTTCCCCAGCTTCCTCCTCCATCGCCAGGAGTTTGAAGTGGGGGAGAGCTTTGGAATTTCAGGAGATAAATGCTGAGGTTCCGGTGCTGTTCTGAATTACAGGCCAGACCCGTCATCATAGCAGAATTGGCCCCTCGGATAGACGAGTCACTAACAGCACTCACTGATCCATGGGGTGTCCCAGTTGAAGGACCTGATAATGGCACCCCCTGCTGAATGGGGACTCTGCGGTCTGGTGTTAATGAACTACAGATTGACTTTTGGAGTTTCTTTCATGATTTCACCTTGTAAGTTTTTGAAAAGCTTAACAGATTTAAGATTGATAAAGCGTTGAATATTCAGACTTAGTCAGCTTGTTTATGCGCTGTGAAATCCTCTGAAGACCTGCCTTCTTTTGCTATGGCACGAAAATTAATGGAGGATATAATTTATATTAATTGCAGTAAGCGAGTCATAAGTGTAGTTCTTTTCCCTGCCCGACCACTGCTGAAAGCACCCCAGAGATACAAGTAGTGACATGTTATCCAAATCTATTAAAACCATCACAAAACCTTTGGTTTAGGTCTTTCTGACCCGAAATGCCCAGTGAAGCAGGTGAAGCGTGACTTTTCACACGACCTCAGCGGCTGGATTATTTGAGCAGCGATGAAGCAGGATCACAATCTGCAGATGCGATTTGATCCAGTCCAAGACACCAAGCAACTTGGCCCTCATGGAGCTTGGCACAGTCTCAAGGTGCTGTGCAGCGTCCTGATCTTAGCGGGAAGTTGATAGTTACCTTTGGATAGAGGTTTTAACCTTCAGCGAATTGCTGAAACAGGAGCTGTAAACAAATGGCGGCGTTTCCCCCGTCGTTCAGCAACGAACCCATCTAAAGTGTGTTGCTTTTTAAAATAAAGGTGCTGTTTTTGTTGCTTTGGGCTGGCCAGAGGTTATTTAATAAATACACATCATGCCCACCCCCATGGAAGTGAATAAAGTTGCCATAATAATAAAGTCCTCATCAACCATTATCATCAAAATGATCTGCAATTTGGGTCACAGCAGCTCTTCTGTTGGTTTTGTACCAGACGGGGTATCCTTCATTCTCATTATACATGGACGAGTCCTGCTCGTCCAACACCCTCTTGGTGGATTGTGGCTTTCCCCTTCTCAGTCCACTCTCGATACGCACTAATCCCAGCAGACCATGAGCACCCTGGCTGACCCTGAACACCCTTACTGACCATGAGCACCCCGACTGACCATGAGCACCCCGACGGACCATGAGCACCCCGACTGACCATGAGCACCCCGACGGACCATGAGCACCCCGATGGACCATGAGCACCCCGACGGACCATGAGCACCCCGATGGACCATGAGCACCCCGACTGACCATGAGCACCTCGACTGACCATGAGCACCTCGACTGACCATGAACACCCTGGCTCTTGTCGCTTCAGAGATGCTCTGACCCAGTCACCCGATATAATGATTTGACTCTTGTCAGAGTCACTCAGATCTTTACCCCTGCCATATCTTCTGCATTTATGTCAACTACAAGTACCAGTTGTCAGCTTATCATCTAATATATCCGAGACCTTGACATGTATCATTTTTACTAGATATTTAACATTATTCACTTAACGTGAGGGAGGTTATGATGGTTTAGCTCATTCGTGTATATTATTTGAGGATATGTCAGTGGAATGCTGAAGAACAAATGCGATATACCCACCCTGGAGGACCACTTACATATGATCTGGGGAATGGTGTGCTATGTAGTTGCGATTCATTGCAGAGTTGGCATGTCTCAAGCTTCCTGTGTGACTGTCTGTGACTGATCTTAGTCTTTCCGTGGCCAAGGCACCAAGACCATCTAATGCGATCATGATTATTCTTAATACTGCTTTGAGAAGTGTTTCTGTTTAGGGGTCAACCAGGGGATGCATTGGGCATTGAGCGACTAAGCGTGACCTGGTGAACCATCAGCCACAGGCCTTCGCTGGGTCATTTGGGAGATGCATGGAAATTATCTATCAGCCTTCCAGCTAATTGAGTTGTTCTATGCACAAAAAGTTGCTAAATAAAGACGGTTAGTTATTATTGAGCGTTGCACTGGGGCATTTTGGGTTAATTAGCTTTTTTTATTGTTTAGCTGGACTGCTTGGTGGGTAGGCTGTAGTTTTTTGCGTAAAAGTGCTGGAACAGCGTGGAATGGACTGGACTTCTGACAGCGAGGTTAGAGGCTTAGGTCTTGGCAGGGATCCTTCTGTGGACTCTTTCAGCTAGAAGCTTCTTAACCAAAGTTTGAGAAGCTTAAAGTCGTAGACTTTGCAGGTCATGGATCTCCTGTGTTTTGTCATGGTGTCTCGCATTATCTGTTCTTTTCTGAGCTGGAAAATCAGGGTGTAGCCAAAGGCTCCCGCTTCATGCCACGTCAATAGAAATAACGTCAGTTAGCTGGAGTTGGATTTGTTTGTAACTGTGCTGGTTAGTATGCGTGATGCACACGGTAGCTACTTTATTAGCTAGATCTAAGAAGCACCAGGTACTACTCCCCCAGAACTACTTAGGGAGTCGATGAGCATTCAAAGGAGCTGTTCTCCCCACCACTTCATCTGGGCGGTTATTTTTGCACTTGTGGCCTTCCA
The DNA here is from genome assembly GCA_026784285.1 of Stomatorhinus walkeri. Taxonomy (NCBI): domain Eukaryota; kingdom Metazoa; phylum Chordata; class Actinopteri; order Osteoglossiformes; family Mormyridae; genus Stomatorhinus; species Stomatorhinus walkeri. Next base: position 25,875,648 of record JAODUD010000062.1, read on the forward strand.
GTTAGCTTTAACGAGTCTGGCCATTCTCCGCTGACATCTCTCATTAGCACGATATTTTTGTCCAGAGAACTGCAGCCGACTGGATGTTTTTTTAATGCATCGTGCCATGCAGTCCGACACCACACTATGCAACCTAGACACTGTAGTGTGTGGAAAAGCCCAGGAGGGTGGGTTGTGTCTGAAATCCTGTAAACAATATGGCTGGCAGCAACATCTATCCATCCATCCATCCATCAATCCATCCATCCATCCATTAACACACCATGTTCAAAATAGCTTAGATCTCATGGCTCAGTGGGATAGGTTCCTGTATCTGTAATTGGAAGGTTGTTGGCTCAAATCCTGGAGTTGTTGGCATGATGTCACCAATTGGGCCCTTGAGTAGGGCCTTTAACCCACAATTGCTCCAGGGACTGTCTGACCCGGCTTTCAATTGGGATAAAAGTGCCTGCTGAAGAAAGAAATAGTTATTGTGTCTAAGCTGTTTAAAGACTGTGCAGCACTACTACTTGACTCTGTTGGCTCTATATGTTCAGTTGCAGCTATGTGGCTCCCTGTTTATAACAGGCTGTTTGTATTATCTGGCTGGTGTATCTAATGAAGTGGCCACTGAGTGCATTTCCTAACTTTACTTGTTTGTAAAAGTCTCCCATAGTGTCGGTGTGGTCCCTGCTGTCTGTGTGATTTCTGTTGGTGTTACCGGGGAGTGGCAGAGCGGCATGGATATCTTGGCAGATTCAGGGGGGCTCCCAAAATCCAGACTATGCCCCTGAGCGTTTCCTGACGGAGAAATTGGCCTGACGAAGCAATTAAGTGGCGGCAGCTGCAGAATCTTGCAGGCCAGTTTACAGCCTGGCCTTTTCACTTCCCGGGAGGACAGGGATCCGAGATACGTCTCACATGAGCTCCAAGTACCTCTGCTGGGTTTGACCGGAGATCAGTTAGATGTGCAGGTGCTTTGACTGCAGCTCTGGGTCGGGCTGCTGACCTTGAGCCCACATGTTAGCGCTTCCACTCACAGGTACTGAAAGTAAGAACCTCAGGAATCTTACCCAGAATTCAGCAACGACAACAAGGGCAACAATAAAGACATTAGATCAGATGTAGACTCTTACGTCAGACTTAGGCAAACAGGGATAGAAAAGAATACAGATTTGAGTTTCTGTGTCTTATTTTTCTGAAACATTGTGGTTCTTTTCTTTGTAGGGGCTTGGCGTTTTATGGGTCTTGTTGTGATTTCTACAAACGACGTGTGCGATCCTTTCTCTCTGACTCACTGCTGTTTCGCAGACAGACTTTGATATCACATGTGTTTTCAAAGCCACATGTGGTGCTGGGAGATATCTGTCTTTTCTTTTCTGTTGACAGATTTAACCTGTGCAGCTCTCCTGTTAGGCCAGTGTCACCTGAGACCAGGTCATCATTGCAGAGGCTTTGCTAATTAACTGTATCTCGTGTCCCAACTTTTTTCATGGATGATGTCTCCCCCTACTGGTGGACAGGAGCCACTGCGCACCACTCACTGCACCTGCACCGTAGGCACTGCAGGCTCGAAGGCGCTCCGTCTATTTCCTGCCAGTAGCTGTTCGTAGTGCCGTAGATCGTGCCGTCTCTTGGTCAGCCGTCGATGCCGCGTTGTGACCTCTCCCGAAGTCCCGCCACTGCCGTTCGCTGCAGTCATGCCACGTTGAGAAGCTGAGGGAAGGAGTGAGAGAGAGAGAGAGAGAGAGAGAGAGAAAGAGATCAAGAGAGGGAAGAGTGGAGACAGTGCCCAGGAAGGAGGCGACGTCGTCGGTGCAGATGTGTACCCGGGAGCACTTTAAAGTCCGGCGATAGCCAACAATGACAAGGAGTGAGTCCCACCTGCTGTGTTTGGGAAGGAAGGGCAGTGAGTCAGGACCAGGACCGGGGGAGGCAGGATGCTTCGCAGTGAGCAAATCACAGTCCTTAGCCTTAAAGAGATCACACTGCATTTTTGGTATGACTGTGGCATGCATCAGATGTTTGTTTGAGGTTGTGAAGGCGTGTGTTTCAGCCTGAGATGTACGTTGTGCTCGTCCAGGCTTGGGGAAACTTGCATGGGTCCGTGTTCCAGGTATCATGTGGCTCTCATTAAGTGCAGGGGGGGGGGGGGGCATGCCAATAAGCCAAACC
>JAODUD010000062.1:25894482-25911593 GCA_026784285.1 Stomatorhinus walkeri
TTATGGGCATTGGGGGTGGGGTTTGGGGGGGGGCATACATTTTGGGTCCGTCCTGCATGAACTGTCCATTGTGAAGAGACGCAGCTTATTGAGTGGGGGGTGACGTGGGTGGGGGCAGAATCCTGGCCCATGTCAGCTAGCCCATTTATGTGATCTAATGGTTCTGTTAACAACAGTGGAGGCTCAGTGCTGAAGAGTGCCAGCTTATTCTCGCCTAGCCAGGACGCTGGGGGCCCAGCGGGGCAGTCCGCCAGTTAGCTGTCCTGGCACCATACTCATATAAAGGACTGGGAGACCCCCTGGGGCATGAACATGTTACTTGCTGCCCTGAATTTGACCTGAAAGGTGCCTCAATTCAGCCCCCCATCAGTAACGATTACACAAAGCACGCACCTTGAGATCCATTCAATCGGTTATATTTTATCCTGAAATCATCCATCCGGCCCTCTTCTGTACCCGTTTGTGTTAAGCAGGGTTGCGAGCATTTGGAGCCTTTTCCAGAAGCTACAGGTACAAGGCGCTATATGTTATTACCGATTGCCTTGGCAACACATTCACCCAATTCACACACACACGCGTACCTATGGACAGTCTGGCGCCTGCAATTCACCTGAACATGGAAGAAACCCCACAAAGACACGGAGAGAATGTGTAACCATGGGGCGACAGTGTTAAATGCTGCGCAGCCCTGCCTAAACATATGAATGAATAAAGTGATGCTTTATCTGCATAAGTAAGGGAATGTTAGGGTGCTTCTTTTTGTATCCCATTATATGGACGCAGATGAGAACGCGGTTTGGGATCTGAGGGTCAGACATTTACCCAGCTCTCCTGAAGCATTTTTTGTTGGTGGTTGGGGGGGTTTAAGGGCCTTGCTCAGAGGCCCAGTGGATGTGTGGCTGTTCTGCTAAGAATGAGATTTGAACCAGCAACCCACTGAGCCACACACCAGCCTATTGGGATATTATGTTACATTTAAATATTCCAAATAATTATTTTATTGTAAAATCTGTACTGATATTTCTATCTCTAATGACTGGTTTTCTAGCAGGGGGGCCTAAGTTATTCAGCGTGAGTAATTTTGCCTTACATGCCTCCCTTGCTGGTTGCTAACGGTAACATGTTCCTAATCTCCACTCTCTGCTCCCGGTGTAGCATCACCGCCAGATATGCCGCTCCCCCGGGCCACAGCGGAATGGCCCCCCCTCAGAAGAAAGCCACACGGTAAGTCCGCCTCCCCGGGCCACATTTTCAGGCGTCTCGCTGCCTCCCGACCACTCATTCTCAGCTTCTCCTGGCTCTTTGGCGCTCTGCGGCTATTGATTAGAAGCTGATATTCAAAGAGTTCAGTCCTTTTTGTTTATGCGACATCAGAGCTGCTGCAGTGTTCCAGGACTCTGCAGATGTTCTCCTCTTTCTCCCCAGTGGTGGCTGGCTTCCGAATACCCACAATCCATCTCTCTGGCTACTGCTAAACTAGCAGTAAAACCATGCGCAGGCAGCAGTGGTGTCTGAATGGGCAGACTGGGTTATTCTCATAAACGCCTGGCAACGGCGGGAAAGTACCACAAAGTGACCTATTTCCTTTTCTCTCACGAATGATGCAATAATTAGAAGTGTTAATTAAAGCTAGATTTTGATGCTATTGGCCTGAACCACACCCTGCTGTTCCCAGCAGTCAGTGTAGACCAGGGCTGGGCAATCTTATCTGCTAAGGGCCAGAATGTATGCAGGTTCTTGGGATGACCTGTAGGTCACCTGTTCAAACCCATGGGTGCGAGGGCTCTTCGGCTAATCAGTTCTCTAACTAGTAATCTAATTAGAGAGTTACATCAAAAACGTGCAAACACAATGGCCCTTTCTGGATAAGATATCCCAACCTTGGTTTGGAGTCATTTTTGTTTGAAGATACATCTAGTTGAATCTGGCTGTTCAGTTTTGACTGAAAAGATCTGCGGTAGAGAGGAGTCTCCTGCACCCCTCCTCATCTCCTCCATTTCCCTCCTCCGTCACCTCCTCCTCTCGCTCTCCTCCGCTACCGTGGAGAACATGAGCGTCTTCTGCTTCTGCAAAATGGGGAGAGGAAATGGGATTTTGAAAAAGCCTGGGGTGGTCGCCCAGGGCAGCCCTAGAGAGCTGTGGTTGGGGGTACAATGCAGCGGGTAGCTAGGCAGGTAGCTAAGGCTGTAAAGCATGACCTGAATGGGGCCCTGGAGAGCAGTTACACTTAAGAGTAAGCTTTGTGTGTGTGAGTAAGTGGACCCCTGCTACTAATGAAAGCAGTTGGAGGGTGGTGACGCATTTTATGAGATTTTATGATATTTACTGCCTCTCGCCGCTGCTGCACGGCCGTGCTCTGGTCACGTCCACCTTTTCTTTCTCGGTCGGTGGTACAGCAAAGGGCCGTCTGGCGCTGATGCCGTCACGGAACCCTACCGTTAATTTTGCCACCCCCGGCTGCCTTGGTTTTTAGGGTTATTCTGAGGGCAGGAGAAAGTTCTCCTGGAAGTTGCATGAGCATGAGACGCTCACAGACTTTTAGCAACAAAACATCTCTTAAACCCGCAGGATTTATTTATATTTTTGAAAAACTAAATTTGTAGAAGCTGACTCTAATAGTACTAGTATTCATTGTTAGTTTCTAGTCTTTACTCACTCTGGTCTTTCAAGCCTGATGTAAGGAGGACCTGTCAATCATTCAAAATCAATGAAGCTTTATCTGTTGATTGCTACACTAATTCATTGTTTGAGCAGCAGGGGGCGGTATATGATAGAGCAGTGTAAATGGTCTTGTGGTCCTGATTGATTGAGGAGCACTCTGTAACTGGATAATGATAGTAAGGAAACTCTGCGATGCAGTGAGATTTGGGCTGCACAATTGAACCCTTTTCTCATTTTTCTCGCTACAGTTCACATATTTAGTTTAAATCCTGGGCATCATTCCTGTGTTTCGCAGCAGCCAATCAGCTGGCTTGCTGATGTGGCGCTTGATTTACACAGCTGCCTCAAAAAGGAGGTGATAGGAATCTACCTAATGGTGTGTGGAGAACACAGGACTCAGATCATCAGTTACACTGCATTATATGTGCTGAGACACACACAAGCGCACCCACAAACCTGTACTCATATCTTTGTGGGGACTATCGATTCAATTCAAACTCTAATCCCAACACGATGACCTTAACTTCTATCAGCCCAAACCATGAGCATAAGTAAACAAACAAAATAAGAGACTAATGGCGTTTAATTTTTTTTTTTTTAATGCATTCACAGATATTTCTGGGGACCTAAAAAACAGTAATGTTTGGCAATGTCAAATGATCAGGTTTTTATTATACACTGTAATATAATCATAATCCACACACACAAACAGATCTGTACTCTTTTCTTTGTGGAGACCGTCCATTCATTTCTATGGGAAAAACCCTAATCCAAAAAATGACAACCTTAACTTTTTTGATTGCACTCACAGATCTTTGTGGGGACATGAAAAATGGTCCGCACAATGTCAAGATAACAGATTTTTATCACATTGTGGGGACCAATACACACACACACAAATACAATAAAATGGGAATAATAAAAGGGAAAAATGTTGCTTTACTTGCCAATTGGAGGTTCACTGGATTATTCATTCCAATGTAAATGCATATTTTATTTGCATCAACCATCTAGTTCTTCTTTGATGCTATGCTATGCTATGCTATGCTAGGCTCTTCTATGTGTTTTCTTTACCTTTTTTGGTCAAGGCCAGGCCTGTAGGGTAGCCATTAATTCAGGACTCCAGGCAGATTAAGATGAAATGCATAAATGCCTCTTTTCTGTGAATTCTGTATAAACAGATAATGAGTAATGACTACAAACAGAATATTTTTCTGGTCTCCTTCACCGATCTGTTGTTATGCTTCTGTTTTTTATGTTTCTTGTCATCTGGGAAATTCTTTTTAACCCTCAGAAAATGACATAGACAGACCGTGATATTTAGTCTACTTACATGTAATAAATTACATGTGTTCAGGGACGTGTGACGTAGCCTGGAATTCCTTTCTGCTTACCAGACATTGATTGAGCTCTTCTGCGAATCATCGGTCGGTGTCCGCCGACTCCATCGACCAGGCCATGGGTTTTCTCCAGTGTCCTTGTGTAATCTCTGAATGAGCAGAGGCTGTGTGTGTCCAGAGCAGTGGGAAAGGAAGTGGTTTGCCCACAGTGTCCAGATACAGGAGGTATCTAACAGGTTTATGCTGCATTAACGTCACCCAAGATCCACTTCTTGCCTTAGGTGTTGATCTGCTGCCTCTGCATCGAGGACAAACAACGTGGCTGAATGTGGATGGTGCGCTTTCCTGGTGACAACGTGCAGAAATGTGGCTGTAGCGACTGTGGGCTGTTGTCACGGCGACTCAGAGTTAGCAATGCTTTCCCGATCAGTGAAAGGGACAGTCAGTGAGTCACCCCACATGTGTGAGTGGTAAAAGATTATGACAGTTCAGCTGTGGCCCTGAATCTGCCACCGTGAGCAGGGGAATTCATAGATAAAGATTTTGTCGGGGTGTTGGGAAGCTTTAGAGGGTAGAGTTGTGCAAGGGCCAGTCAAAGATAAGGTCTAAGTGCTGTTTTTGAATGTTGTTTAGTGTTCTGAGCTCTACTCAGCATCAGCACCCAACCCAAAATCCTGCTGCCACCTCCTTTGCCCACAATGGTCCATCAGTCTTACCTTGCGGACCAAAGCTCTCCTCAAACCTTGTCATGTTTTGTGCACCATTTAAACCCTGTTGCTGTGTTTTTCACTCAATTGACAGCAACTGAGATCCATGCTGGGGGAGGTTCAGGGGGGACGTGGAGGCATCACTTTACAGGGGTGTTTGAGTATGTATTTCGCTTAATTTTGTTCATTTCTAGCCATGGCCAGGATGCATGAGAACATCGTCTGACGTCCATCAGAGAATTTTCTCGCTTGCCCATTCCAGCTCGGTCTGACACAGAACAGTGCCCTGACTTGTCCGCTGTCGCATTAATGCCCGTGTACATCTCCTTGTCTGTTTCCCAGGCTACCGGGGCCCCCCAGGGTGCCCGCCGCTGGCGGCGGGACTGGCAAGGCCCACGGGGCGGCCAACCTGAACCGCCGCAGTCAGAGCTTCACCAGCATAGACAAGAACAAGCCTCTGCAGTACGCCAGCGGCAACGACAGAGGTGGGGCGCCTTCGGGGCTCAGCTAGCAAACAGCTCAGGTCGGAATGATCAGAAACCAGACCGTCCATAATGGCTGATGCTGTAACAGTAGAACATGCCATCACAATAAAAGGAGAGTCTCGGCGGGGGTGAATTTAAGTGGGAGGGGGCTCCCTGGACTGAAGTCATTGCATAAAACGGTGCTGTAACAACCATAAACATATTTTGGGCCCGTCAGCTTAGGGCCTTGGGCTGAAGTTACTGCATAATATGCTGCTGTAGCAAAGAGGAAATAATGTCGGGGCCCCTATAACTTGGGTCCCTGGGCTGCATCCCTGCTTAACTTGGCAGGAGTCTGGCCTTGGGCCTCAGTACTTGTGTGCCTCAGTCATGACCACAGGGGAGGGGCTATGCTGAGGCCATCCTGTCTCGAGAACGATGCTATCCTGGATGTGGGAGGTGAGGTAATATCATCACCCACCCCCAGCCCATCCTTAGTCCCCAGAGGGTGTCTGTTCACCACATTTACTCCCCAGCTCTCAGAAGGACGCCTTCTCACACCATTCGCTGCCAAGGCTGCCCCCCTGTGGTCTGTGGCTCGCAGGGGCGTTTTCATTGTGCAGCATTTATTTATTTACTTTGGCACTTTTGGCCTGATGGATTTACATGCCAGTGTAGCACCCCCTCCTTTCACCCCCCCCCCCCAAAAAAAATTATAAAACCATGTTTGTGTCGCTCTTTGATAAACGGTTGCATCCACAGAAAGCGGCTCCAGTCTTTGGGAATACCGCATGCCCAGTATTGCTCCCTGTTGGCAATTTACAGCTTAGCCCAGAGCCACGGTGCTGTCATGCCCCACCCCCTTCCAATCGCCTCTCAGGTCCTCTGTGGTGGGGGCCCACATGTGTTGAATGGCCACACTGTCCCTGAAACAACCTGCTGATTGTCTGCCTTCTCTGCAAGCGGTGTAAATAACAAGCATGCATGCATGTCTGCCACGCTCTGTTGGGGGACGCAGCACCAATACGACCTGCCAAGGTGTCGGGTCTGTGGTGGCCCAGTGGACCTTAAAGCGCTGTGAGAAACCATGGAGCCCAAAAGAGTCATACCTCCCGTGATGAGGAGAGGTGCCACGTGCTTTTAATGCTAATGCTAACTGTGCAAACAAAGAAACACAGCGAAAGACTTGCCATCGGAAGTGTCCCCGGCGGGCACCAAGCACGACGGACTGTCTCTGTAGGGGGTCCTTGTCCTTGGCGGACACCAACCACGGCGGACTGTCTCCGTAGGGGGTCCCTGTCCTTGGCGGACACCAACCACGACTGACTGTCTCCGTAGGGGGTCCCTGTCCCTGGCGGGCACCAAGCATGATGGACTGTCTCTGTAGGGGGTCCCTGTCCCGGTTCGAGTTTAAAGAAATTGGCCCAGAATTTGAGATGTTAAATGGGGAAAAAATAGTTGCATGCCAAACACAAACAACAGTGACTTTATGAAGGATATCAGACATCCAGCATCTTCCGGAAGTTCCGGGAGTCTCCCACAAATCAGCAACAGCTCCTTGACACCTGTGGATGATGCACAACATCCTGGAATTCTGCCATGCAGCTGTTCAGCGGTGGTAAAATTAACCAGCAAGACGTTTTACCGCTGCAACGCTGCCCCACCCAAATTTTATCGCCAGCAAACCCTCCATTGGACATTGACCATTCTATGGTATCTGGTATTTTGATGGCATTTTAGAAAGCAACACATTTTCACAGCATTTTCCAGATATAAATTTCCTGCGGGGGTGTTTTGTTTTCCAGATGTCAATGCGCCCAAGATGGGATGTCTGCGACATGCAATCTCACATATAAGGGAACGACCCCTAAATCACAGTCCCAGTTCTGCGGTGATCTGCTGTTCTGTTTTTGCATTCAGATCCGTATCTTCGCAGTCAGTTCCTGGTGTGAGCAAGAGGAACATTTTTACACAAAGATGAAACACGTCGGGCCGACAATGTTAAATGTGTAGTGGTTACTGCAGAGAGATGGCAGTCAGGCTGTACGGAGTACGGAGATGTGACAGTTACGCAGTCAGTGTGTGCTGTAGCGCAGGAGAGCAGACAATGGATGCAGCGACTGCTGAGTATGTGGCATATATGTGGGAGTGGCGGCGAGGGGGGGGCGGGGGTGGGCATGAGGTGTGACATTCCACTGCCCCAACAAGGTGCTGAGTGACATAAAAAAGTGTGTTACCATGGAAACCCAGCATGGTTTTCCTCTGGAGCTGCGAGTCGGACGGATCAGTGCCTGAGTGCCTGGCCACCGTCCGCGGAAATTGGCATCGCTCATTAGATGCATTGGGAAGCTTTGTGACCCCCCCCACAACCACGATAGATGGATAGATGGGGGGGGAGCTCTGGCATAAGGTTGTCGAATGTTACATGCTCATCGCATTTAGTGGGGTCATGCCGGCCTCTTTACCCAGCCAAAGTGCTTATTGGTGTCAGTTTAAGAGTTTGTAAGCATCCGTACCATCCTGACACATCACCCAGCATGAAGTTTCCAGGCAGGCGAGGACAGGTTACACCACTGTTATCAAACCGTTTCAAGAATAAAAATAAATCCTTTGCATCCGTTATTCCATAAGAGGGAATTAGGAAAATGTACAGAGTACAGCATTACGGGTTATGTTATTTGCATGCTTGTTTTTCCTGGACAAACTGCATGAAAAATTGAAGCAGCGCCACATATTGGTGGCACGTGAAAGGACAGCCCCAGACATGGATCTAGGGAACCTGATGACGGTCAAGACAAGTCATGCAAAGTTGGTCTTTTAATGAAGAATTCTGGAGAGGGTGATGTGGGCGTTTCTGGAATTTGACGGGAATCCCTCAGTCCATGGTGCCTCAGTTTCAGTCTCAGCTCCCAGCATGCACTGGGCTTGGTAAATGGGGAGCATGGTTTCTCACACAGACCTCAATCTCCCCTGAAGCGTGCCCGGTAGCGCTGGCAGTGAAAAATGAAATGGAACAATCTAGGATAAATGGGGAGGGGGGAAAAATCACCCCGCTCAGTGGTGAAAATGAGTCACAAATCAGCCACATCCAGCTGTATGGGAGCCCCGTGATATTTAGAGATTGCCCCAAAACCTGCTGGTTGCCCCAAAACCTGTTGATTTTCTGCTTGAGTGGCCCCGCTAACTCTGGGGTCTCAGATTCGGAAAGCGCCGTTTGTTGCCCATTGCTCTTGCACCCCCAGAGGTGGGATAAGAACATAGGCCAGGAGGGGAGTATATAGGGGCAGGACCACAGGGCCACTGGTCTCAGCTGAAAGCTGCTTGGTCCCCTAAGTGCCCTTTATCCTGATGATATGGATGGCCCATCTGTATGAATGATGACCCTCTCTTCCTGTCATGCTCTTTCGCAGAATCGGTGTCATCCATCCCGCTGCCCGGCATGAATGGGAGCCCCCCACTGCCTGCCTGCACCAACGAGCAGCAGCTGGTCTCTGCCATCCCCTCCCCCGGCACCAGCAAGCCCTGGCGCAGCAAGTCCATGAACATGAAGCACAGTGCCACCTCCTCCATGCTGGCAGTCAAGACGCCAAGCCCAGCCACCTCCCCAACGCCACCAGCGCCCAGCCCCACCCCCACGCTCGGCCTCGCCTCTGACCGACTCAGGCCCCCACTGGCCGAGGTGGGAAAGGCGGCTGCCGGGATCCAAAGGTCTATGCTTGAGAGGTTCAAGCTGGTCAACACGCGGCCATCGCCACGACCTACAGCTTTCCCCAGCCCTGGTTCGATGGCCGAGATGCCCCTGCAGGAGGAGGAGATCTTCCTGGAATATGGAGAGGAGGGCCTGATGGGACCGGGCTCCGCCTGCAGCAGCCCCAGGCAGCCCCTCAAATCTGGCCTGGTGAAAAACCCCAGTAAGACCACCGGCAGTAAGTCTCTGGTCCAGCCTAAAGACAAGGAGGACAAGAGCAGACCCAAGAGCCGAGCCAGCACCCCCAGCCGGGAGGAGAAGGAGCAGCCTGCTGATACCCCCAAGAAGACCTCGAAGATCGCCAGCCTCATCCCCAAGGGGGGGAAGTCCTCGGTTGTCAAGAAGGAGGGCATCCCTCCAGCATCCAGCGGGATCCCCAAGCCAGGCGCCAAGGTGTCCCAAAGCGTCGCCAAGCCAGCAGCATGTCAAGTCAGTCTGCCCGTCGTCGGCCGGGAAGGCGAGACAGGCAAACCAGCCAAGGGAGTCCAGACCTACCATGCGACACGGCCGCTGGGAGGACTGGCAGGGCCGGGGGGGCGCCGCACCAGCATGGTGTCCTCGTCATCAGCCTTAGGCCTGAACGGGGGACCCGTGCCCGGAAACGGGGCAGTTCAGCTGCCACAACAGCAGCAGCAAAACCATCCCAACACGGCCACCGTCGCCCCTTTCATATACAGGTGAGCCTCTAGGGGGCAGCAGTGGTGTTAACAGAGGCTAGAACAATGCAAGGCTGTATGGTCTGACTAGGTGGCTGGTGGCTTTAACAATTCAGTTATGTCAGATACGAAAAAGGAGAAAAAACAGAGTGGACAGAAACGTGTGAGGGAGTAGAAAGGAAAGGGTGGCAGAACTAACTTTGGTTATGGTGTCTTCAGATGCAAATACAATGTCTATCCTATGCATGTTACATCTGGGCATGAAGACCCTGCTGATTGGCCAGTTTTTCCTCCTTAAAGGGCCAGGAGCACTATAAATGATCGGTGTAGAACTCGGCACTCTAGTGATTCTTCAATGGGCAACGTTGAGATGAGTCAGAGTCCGATGAGCTGCTGCTGCAACTTGAGCGCAGACGTGTTATTACGCCCACGTATTGCGGCCGATCCAACGCGCTCTCCCTGTTCCTGCGATGTTGTGTGTCGGCGATTGGCTGGCGGCACTAGAAACAGGAAAATAGATTTTTTGGTGTCAGCCATGAGCTTCAGGAGTTTGGGAATATATTAAAGAGCAGCAGAGGCCTAGGGCTGCCCTGTGTGTTGAACAGTCCAACAAGGAGATCGGGTTGATGAAAATGTGATCTTCACATCAGCAACAGGAGCATTTTGTCCTATTGGGCTTCTGGTCTTGTCTCTGTATGTCACAGTGCCACAGGGGCAGGCTGGGAAGATCCTTTCCACATCATGTCACTTTGACTCCATGGAAACCATTCGCCTGAAGCATATACGGGGGCAGGGCCACTAGACCCAGCTGAAAGCTGATTGGCCTCCAGAGTGCCCCTCCCCTTTCACTCGCCAATTTGAAACATATCATTGGCTAATGATAAGCTTGTCCCCTCTATATCAATTATGTATTCTTTTATGCCGCCCACCTTAAAAAAAAATCGTCGTTCACTCTTTGTAACCGTGAGTGCTTCTTTCCTTACAGTTGAATTTCGTCGTAGTAGAGGGCAGATTACCCTCTTCTCAAGGTCGTCTTCGAATTGTCTTGGGGAAACGTTTGTGGAGGTGGCTTTTGTTTGCCACTGACAAAGCTTATAGTCCTCGACGTGCTGAAATTAAAATCTGGCTCCACTTGGCTCTCATCCCCATCCTGTTATTTTCGTCACACTGATAAATCCATGCAGGTGCAGTGGAGCACTTTCTCTACATGAATTACCCGGGTGGCAATGCTGCGGTTTGGTAAATTGAAGTTCCCCATGGCGACGTTATTCCTATGGTTTCGCGGAATTGGCCGCATTATAAAGAGACGAGTCATTAACCTGAAGATTACCTGATAGTCATCAGTGCATTATCAATGTTCCCTGTTTTCTAGTGCACACGAGTCTTCTTATTATAGCTATTGAACTTTTGACCCCCCAGGACCTGCTCTGAGAATGACTGTGCCAGCGTGGCCCCCACTGACCCCTGCCTCAGCCCCTCCAAGGAGGACCTGGTATACAGCAAGACGGCCAAACAGTGCCTGGAGGAGATCTCTGGTAGGTAATGGAGGTGGACAGGAAAGAGCCCCAGATACCCCTCAGCGGCTTAGGACAGAGCGATTTGAGCATTAGACCAATGAGCAAGTCCCTTCACGCCCAATTACTCCAAGGCCTTTCTGACCCTGCTATCTCCGAAAAAAAAAATGGAAGTGTGTTGCCTTTGAGAAAAAGCATCTGCTAAATAAATAAAATGCCAAATAAAATGTCCTGGAGTGGACAGGAGCCACAGATGAAGGTGGGAGGAATGAGGCTTTGGAAGCCAGAGCTGATGTTCCGTTTGCTATTAAGTCACTGATTGGTTCAGAGTGGAAGGCTGTCATGGATCCAATGAGAAGTCAATTCCAGATGTTACTCCCACGATTGCACAAGGGCAGATGTTTTTAGGTGTCTAGGTCTATCCATCACTCTGACCTCTCTGTTTTCTGCTGAGAGTGCCAGCAGTGCATGGCATGGGGAGCGGGATGGCATGTGAGGATGGAGAGCCAAGACAGTGGCAGATGGTGATTTAGGCAGCCTGCTGCAGGTGGGGTGGCATTATGAGCAGTTAAGGAAAGGCTGCATTTAAGTGATAGGCTGCTCCCTGCGACTTTCCAGGAAGACTTGGATTAGCGCTACAATTAGCATTAGTGATTAGCATTAGCGATTAGCACTAGTGATTATAGCATTAGTGATTACCACTAAGGAGGTTGTTCAGTTATGTCATGCGCTGTTGCTCAGGGTGGGCATCCTACAGTGTGCAGAGAAAATGCAAAAGTGTTGACTTTTATTTAAACACAAGATGGACAACACAGAGGACTGGTGCAAAACCAAAGCACGTCTTGTTGTGCTTGTAAATTGCATCTGGAAAACCAAACAGAAACTTTAACAGGACAACATAAATGGATGCTTTCATGTGCTACCTGCACTAGTTAAAGTCACAGGATTTTTTTATGCAGTGTTGCACGACATTGTTTTCAGTCTTATTTTTATATTTCTAAGCTGCAATTACACATGCATGTGGTCCTTTTATGGTGGGAGGAGTCAAGTTGGATTTGAATCTAGTACAGGACTGAATCTAGAAGTCTTTTCCTGATAAACATGTGGCATGGTATGTGTAGAAAAGGGATCCCCATTTGCCAGGGTAGATCTGTAGTGATCGCTAGGTGATCAGCAGCCTCGAGGTATTATCCCAGAGCCCCTGAGTGTTTTCAGAGAGCTCTAAAAACAGCCTTCTTAATCTCATCTATGATTGGTGGATGAGGGATGGACTTTTCAGAAGGCTGTTTGCTACTCCCTGTGGCTGTCGGCATTGTTGGATACATGAGAGCTATCCCCCCCCACCCTTCCAAAAAATTACGTTCAGCAGCAAACTACAGTGCAAGCAGACCTTAGGTCTATATTTCCTTTCCACAGGCTCTGTTTGGGTCTTTGGGATCTCAGGAATATTGAGCCAATCCAGGAGCTCCTGGATGTCACGGGCAGTCACAAATAGGATGAAATGATGTGCTGTGCTTCTGTCCACAGCATGGATACAGCAAGTCTAGGGGTGACCCCTCCCCCTCTGAGAGCCCAGAAAGTGGGTGGGGAGGCTTCAGAACGAGCTGCATGGGTATCAGGGGGTGCAGGTATGGCAAAATGGGATCTGGGGGACAGAGGGGGGGCACTGAGATCGCAGGAGAGGCCTTCAGCAGGAGGGAGATTAAACAGCAGCTGAGCTTTAGAAGTGTGAACGAGCAAGAGAGAGAGAGGGAGGGAGAGAGGAGGGAGGGTGAGGCAGAAAGAGAGAGAGGGAGAGTGAGGGAGACGACACGTTCATCAGCTCCCTCACCGCTCACTGAGCTGCTGAGGAGCTGAGGGGAAGGAGATAGCGAGGAGAGGAGTAAGAGAGGGAAGGAGAAGCGCAGCGTCGTGGCACCAGGTGGCAGGAGGTGTGGCAGGGCGACCGCAGAATGCGGCGGACGGACTCCGAGCCCGGTCCCGCCCACATGTGAGGAGCAGCTTGGCCGGCTGTCGCAGAACGCGAGATATCCAGTGTTAAGTGGCACGGCGTGGTCCAGAAGAGGATGTGAGTGGTGAACAGGTGGAGCAGTGAAACTGGAACCCAAAGATCCAGAGCGAGAGAGGAAGAGTAGGAGGATGAAGAAGGTGGCAGAGTTTTCCGTCTTCCAGGGTGGGAGCCCCACCACCGGGCGGACGCTCCCGGCTCGTGAGAAGCTCTACAAACCAAAGTCGCTTACAAACCTGACCCTTCTGAGTGAGGCTCGGCCCAGGGGGGGCACCCTGGAGCTGGAGGCCCCGAAAAGAGGCATGGACAATGCCCCCGGTGACCCCCGGCAGAGGGCTCGGACGCGCTCCCTCTCCCTTTCCCTGTCCAATGTCTTCTTCCGCTCACAGTCTCCGTTGGCGCGAGCAGCAAGGCCACCAGATGGGCGTGCCACCTCAGTCCATCCACCACTAGGGGGCAGACGCAGGGGCGGCGTGGGTGAGGGCACGGACGAGGAGGGTAGCAGCAGCCGGTCGGATGATGAGGCGGGGGCTCATGCACCGGGCCTGGACACCACCGGGGGTCTGTGGGGGGAGGAGGAACATGGGTGTGCCCGTGAAGGTACCGCTCATTTGGACCAGGAGGTGATCCTTACCATGTTGGGGGACTTGGAGCAGGCCCTGCACTCTCATTCGCTGCGTAAGTGTCACCTGTCACCAAAGTCGACTGCATCTCCGTCTACGCCAGACTCGATGACGCCTACAGGTCCGCCACAGATACTTTTGTTATGGTGGATTTAGGCTTGTTGCCATGCTGTTTGTGTGTAGTTAGCTAACCCATCTGTGAGATATAGTGTTTCTGGGGGATTTGACCCGTCAGCACAGTAATCAGAAGGGGGTGTTGAACGGGGTTCCGCAGAAGCGTGTCTTAACCATGAACTCGTGGGGAGGCGGAGTTGTGGCACATGTGTGTGACTGTTGGCGGTGCCTCACTAGTGCGCCAACCCAGCAAAGTGGGCGTTTCACCAAACAGGGGAAAGCTGTGATACCTAACACATGTCTGCGAGGTTATTTGTGATTTTAATGGTAAATCCAGCTTTTCATCCCCACCTCATTATCTCCGGGGCTTGAGATTTCTGTTTGGTTTCACGTACGGCTTTGCAGGCATGTGGCTTCCGCTTTGATATTGTAAACTGCATTGATGGAATAAGCTTTTTTGCTGCATTCTCGGATTACGGCGCTATTGTATTTCATCGTTGTGTTGCCGCATTGACATTGATGAATCCCATGATGTGATTTATTAGGATCTGTCAGCTCTCTGTTATATGAACAAAAATGAACCATTTAATGTCACTTCTCTCTGCAAATGTCTATCTGGGAGTGGTGGTGTCCTGGAGAGGACTGCACTGTTCATTGTGGAGGTTCGGACAGAGATTCTGAATATTAAGGGTCTGGACCACAAGGTGGTATCTCGGTAGGTGGGGTCCAGAGAACCCCCTCAAAATGCCGAGTCCACATTCAGCTCCGTCCTTCTGCCCGTAATATGACTGTAATTGGCTGATTCTGATACGCAGCACCCAGTGGACTGGAGCTGTTCCCAAAGCAGCTGGTGCGTCTTCCAGAACCTCAGGGTGAGCAGATAAAAAGCTTTAGGTCTGTGTGTTTTTCCCTTGGGTGACCAAACTGATCCCAGAACTCAGGACTTCTCTTATCCCCGCCTTCATTTTGGATAAGAAGCCCACCTGTTTGTTGTATGAGCCCCCAATAAATCACTCATCAGGTCATTAAACTGGACCAGTGTCCGGCTGGCGTGGGAGGTGCTATAGGGGTGGTCGCCACCAGTAGGGGAAAATGTGCTGAATCATTTATCTTTGTCACTCTCCTATTTCCTGGGTCTGCAGCTGAAAACTGAGCCTGTCTGCACGGCTCTCTTCATATCTGTCACGCACATGCATTCATGTCTAATGACAGAAACACAAATCAGTGACATCACACTAAACACAAAAAAGTTTTAGAAGATACAGTTAAATAGAATTTTTCAACAATTTTGCAGAATTCAAGAGGTTGTAAACTGTTTTCTCATTTTATCAGTGTTAACACTAGTTTTGCAGTGGCCCCGATGATCTAATTTAAGCTTTTAACAGATTAAGTTAATAAACCAAAGAACATTCAGAAAGAAAAGAAAGAGAATAAAACAGAAATACAAAACATGGATAACAATTTCACAATCTGAATTTCACAGAATAGACAAAATAGTTATAAATCTGGGAACATAATATCAGTCCATTTTCCAATGGCCTATCCAGTACATGGTTAAAGGAACAACATGTTTCACAGACAAATTAATATAATGTCAATATTTATCCCAAGAACTGAAAATGAATCTTTATTGGCCAACTATTCTGTTCTTAATACTGGTAAGATTGCATTGGGTTCATCATTTTCCTGAGACAGCAAGCATGGTTGAATTGTATATGCAATGCTGGTTTCATTCAGTGGTTTTCATTCCTGGTCCTGGATTTAATAGCTAGGGCTGTTGTGTATTTACAGCTATTTCAGTTAGTGTCGTTCACTGGAGGGAGAGATCACTCTTTAGTTAAATAACCTTTGGCATATCTGCTGATTTCTAAACTCTTGCAGTCAATACTGCAAGTGTTCCTTCTCTGCTAAGCATTGTTTGTTCCTAAAGAGTTCTGCTGCAACTGTTACATGTGATATTGTAGCTTAAGGGCATTAAATGAATCAGATTCGAAGATGAATTCCAGGGAAAGCTAGCATGTTGATGTAGTCATTTCAATGGAGCTCCAAGCCTCAGAGCCCTGAAGTGAGGAGGGACATGGACGCCTGCTTTGGTGTGTAGATCCCCTGGCTTGCTGGAATGAGCTTCTTGAGAGAGTGCGACCTGACAGAGGTTGCCCCATGCCTGGCTGGTCTCAGCCTGACCTGTCGTCTCTCCACCCTCCAGGGGAAGACCCTGAGGCGAGGCGCATGCGGACAGTGAAGAACATCGCCGACCTGCGGCAGAACCTGGAGGAGACCATGTCCAGCCTACGTGGGACGCAGATCAGCCACAGGTCGGCCATGCCTTTCTTAAAACTAGCCTGGGAGTTGTTTAATTACTGGCATCTATTAATGTATATAATTATCAGTACACGCAAACAGAGGGGTGTGAGGCCAGTAGCCAGAAGGCTATTTTATACAGTCTGCTTAGCAGGTAGGAGCAGGCAGAAAGAACTGAAGCCAAACTGCCATATTTGGAAATACACATAAAAAAAACATGTTTTTGAAGCATGCAAGAGCGTAGGAGAGAGTTTTATATGGAAGGGGATAAAGAGAGATAATGTAAATGTAAAGGGCTGCTTTTTGAGAGCAAATGAAAGAAGCCAAATAAAATTATGTGGCATTGACAGGCGAGCCCCCACCCCATGCCCTTTCCCTCGCCCCTGTCTGCATGTTTTTTTTTTATCTAAACCAAGAGGGTCGAAGGTGTCTGATGGTGCACTCTCAGTACATGTCATTTGATTGCAGGGTAATGCTATGGTTGGTAACTCTACAGCCCCCCTGAGATGCTCCTCATTTATTGGGGGGGGGAGGGATGTCACAACGAAGATGTTAGTTCCCGGCACCAACCCCCCAGTGCCTCTCCCACCCCCACACCCCTCCACTTGAATGATCCAGACAGACATCCGATTGAGAAATTAAACTGGAAGGGCGGCGTAGAACCTGCCAGGTAGCAGCCAGCCTCTCTGAGATCAGATTCTGTGGGAAATCAATGGGGCCCCGGGCTCCGGGCCCCCCCTCCTGGGCAGTCATGCCATGGAGGACTGACAGACGTTGCGTCAGTCTCAGTCACTGTGATCTGCGTGAGAGGAGCGTCGTGGTGTCAAAAACAAATGAAAGAATAGCCCGTGTGTGACAGTGTAGCTGCGAGGACTGAGAGGTGTCAGCTAATCAAAGGCTGTTGGGTTTCTCCTATTTTGCAAAAACCCTCTCGCTGATTCCAGCCTATCCCCACAACCTGTCCCCACACATAAT
>JAODUD010000062.1:25911693-25934096 GCA_026784285.1 Stomatorhinus walkeri
CACTAGTGTTTCCTTTTCTCGCTGCGAGGGAAGCCCGGTCAGGTTACAGGGACAGATCCCTGGGTTTGACTCAGCCGTCTTCGAAAGGGTACTTCCCCTGCAGCGTCTTTTATTTGCACACAGAAATGTTACACAAGCAGTCTCAAGATATTATTTAGTTTCTTTTAGTTCCATACAAGGTAAAATACATGTTATTGCTAAGCGGAATAGGGAAGTTAGTTGTACTTGGCATGTATGGTCTTACAACATCTTCTGAAATGGCTTAGCTAGAGCTCTACGGTTATTGCATAAGAAAAGAAACGTTTGTGTGCATGTTCTTTTGCACATCTAGAGGAGTAAAACACAAATGACAATAAAACAATTTCTTAATATTTCTAACAAAGGCAGAAGGTGTTGTTCTTCAAATCGGCCAGATGGAACGAGCGGCAGGCCAGAGGTGCAAGGTTCCCGGATGGTGCCTTTGCCATTTATTTCTTTGCCAGCTTGGAATGGCGGAAGCTTGCTGATGTGATCACAGACCGGCCCGGTTGATATTTACGGAAAGCTGCCTGTCATCACGTTCTAACGCCGTTATTCAGCTCAGTGGGTCTTGTTTTGGGGACCCAACATTCAGAAAGGCCTTCCGTGGAGGACGACCCAGGTGTAGACCTGATGACTTCTGCATTTTTATTTTCATTCTGGGGAGGGTCTGTCACCCATGAGCTTCCTCGAAGGTACAGCAGACCAGAGGTGGAAGTTCAGGTCCAGAAAGTAGAAACCCAGACCAAGGTTTTGTTTCAGTGAAATGAGTATAAGCAAACACAGTCACAGTCACACTCAACTGGTTGGTTGAAACAAAACCTTGGTCTGGATTTCTGGACCTGAACTTTCCACCTCTGCAGCATACACATGCCAAACAGGCTGACGCCCCCCCCCCTCACCTGCCTACAACGGGCTGTAATTCCCATTGATTCCCCAGGCACGTGCCACCCCCCTTAATCCCACCTCCTGCCCTGCTCAGACAGCTGCATCCTGAATCGCTTCAATTTCCCAAACCGTGACAATGTGTGATTGTATTGATTTAAGAGTCCAGTTAAGCTTCTTCGTTTCTCGTTTTCCCCCTTGTCTCCCGTGAATGCCCACAAACGCCTGTGTTTGGACATTAAAGTGCAAAAAATATCTTTGGCAATGCAGATAAAAAAAAAAAAAAAACGTGGGCGCTGTTTACCCATAATGCTCACTTGCGCCACTCCTCGGTTTCTGTTTCGTGAAGAAATCTAGCCAATGACAGTGCCTCACCTGTGCTCTCCGGAATACCGTGAACCATATGCTATTGCTTGGCACAGACCACGCCTTGTACCCTTGCACAAGCTGTTATCTTCCAGGACACAATCTGCCAGTTATATGAGCCAGCAGATCTAAGGAAGTCAGAGGGAGCAGTCAGGTGCCATCAGGTCGAATATCACACAGTCGGAACACACCTGTGGTAGCCTTGCACAGAGTTAATACTGCAATGGTAATGCTAAGCACAAAATACATTATTCCAATATTACACACTCACTGCAGTTCCGGTATATTGCCTCCAGGGGCAGTGTTTCTTATGTCTGTCTTTATAGAGCTCATAAGAAGTGCAGAAACAAATTCACACACGCAGAGTAGGACCGTCACATTCGTTCATAATGTGGCACACTACAAGCAAATGTTAGCTCAAGCCCTCGCGGTCGTCTGAAAACGGGCCTCTCAGTACGGAGAGCATGAATATCAGTCAGGCAGAGACTGAGGCCATGTCATCGTGACTCTGCTTTTTACAGCTTATAAACGGGGGCCATCTCTTTGTCCTGACACTCATGTATTTGTTCTGCCGTTACGGGCGGAAGGCGGCAGAACCAGACCAAACGGGCATCAATCGCTGGCCAGGGTGCTGAACGGCAGTGTGTCCGATGCCGAGTTGCCCCTCTCTGATTTCAGAGGATCAGCTTCCCCCCCTCTGCCCGGACAGTTAGACTGAGGTGTGATATGGAGACCTCAGGGTGCCTGCCAGTGCTGACAGGGAGTTGTGGGGGCTGCGGTGAGGTCATGTCCGCTCAGCATCTAGTGGATGCCTTTGCCCCCCCCCCCCCTCCCCCATTTCTTTGTTTTATGAAAGTTGCTGTCTGTGATTATCCACATGCAAACCTATTGTCTCATTCTGCTATCATGGCCTTATATCAGGAGGTCGGTGTGTGTGTATGTGTGTGTATGTACGTGTGTGTGTGTGCGTGTTTGTGTTTGTGTGTTTATGTGTCTGTGTGCGCGTGGGTGTATGTGTGTGTATGCGAGCAGGTATACCTACCCTTATGGGGACACAATATCCCCATAACGTGATAATATCCATTTTTCCCTTATGGGGACCGGTTTCCTGGTCCCCATAAGGGAAGACTGTATTTTATAAAAATGGGTAACCGCTATGAAAAAACTAAAAATGCAAAAATATTGTATTCTGCTTGGTTACTTATAGCTAGGGCAGGGTAGGGGTTAAGGTTGTCATAGTTAGCATTAGTATTTTTCCCATAGAAATGAATGAGCGGTCCCCATAAGGATATGTTTAACCTACATGTGCGTGTGTATGTGTGTGCGTGTGTGTGTGTGTGTGTGTGCGTGCTTGTCCCTGGGTTCCCACTTTTCCAGGGTGTGGCTACCTGGAGATACACACACACTGTAACACACACTGGCAGTACACACACACTGTCACACACACTGTAACACACACTGGCAGTACACGCACACTGTCACACACACTGTCACACACACTGACAATACACACAATGAATGGCTACGGTTTATCCACTCACCTGTCCAGCCCTTTTCAGACTGTAATAGGCTGATGATGGTCCTAGTTTATTTATTTTGTAGATATGAGTTATACGAAACCTTGATCTCATGAGGAGTATCTGCAGGACCAAGCTTCTGAAAGTCTGCGGCTTGCGGTTGGCCACGACCCATCTGTGGGGTGAGGGTGCTGCACCTCTGCTCTCGGTTTGGCACGAGGGGACAGCACAGTGTCAGCAGTATGGGGGGATTAACGCTAAAGCTATCGATCTCTCTGTGTCAGATCTCCTGTGGCCATGCGGAAATGCAGAGCTGAGCTGCTCAGAACTTTGCTAATGCCTTTCCCTGACTCCTCTCCTCTCTCAGCACCCTGGAGACCACCTTTGATGCCACAGTGACCACGGAAGTCAATGGGCGTGGCCTCCCTTCCCTGACCAGCCGCTCCTCCCCCATGTCCTGGCGCCTGAACCAATCCCCAAGCCCCCGCCTGCAGGCTGGCGACGCCCCCTCTCTGCCAACCGGCTACCCGTCTCCCCGCTCAGCCGGCGCCAGCCGCTACGGTCCCACGGACCCCGGGCGATTCATGTACGCTGGGCCCCTGCGGCGGGGGCCCACGGGGACACGGGCCGCGGAGATGGCGGAGAAGGCGGGGGTGGAGGGGGTGACCGAGGGCGGTGCGGAGACTGATGTGGGGGGGTACATGAGCGACGGGGACATCCTGGCAAAGAATGGCAGGCCGGAGGATGTCGGCAGTGGGTAAGAGAGACGTAAACACCAGTGGCACCAGTAACTGCTTACAGACACCAGTGGCACCAGTAACCACTTATAGCACCGATGGCACCAGTAACCTCTTACAGCACCAGTGTGCCCTTTACTTTAACAATGGAATTTTGATTCTGATATTTATTTTATTACAGATAATAAACATTCCAATGGCAACAACTGGCAATAATATGGCAATAATTACGGCTTAGAACACATCCTTTCTATTCTGAGTTTCAGTTAGTCCCTTCATTTGCCCTGGCAAATAGAGAAATATATTTTAAAACATCATTCTGTCCTTGGGCAATAAATCTTAGGAACATATTGCAATCATGTGATATTACTTTAAGACTAGTTGTTCACGTTTTACCTTTTTTATCTGTATGTTTGTAAATTTTATTTTACATATACACTGTATATTCTGCACTGCAAGACCAAGAGGCAAAGGTCCAACTTTATCTGGACAATAATGATTTATTCTATTCTATTCTATTCTATTCTACTCATCACTAGTCACGGTCCTCTGCTCTAAGATAGATGAGTCCTATGCCGCACTTATTAAGTGTAAAATAAGTAACTAAACTCTAATTTCAGATAAATGGAAGCGTAACGATTTGTTACCCCCATAATTAGCCGTGAATTTCCCCAGCTCTGCACTTTCCTGGTCTTGGTGTTACATGATTTCAGTCCTGGCTGCTATCGGAGGATTCTGGGTGGATTTACAGAGCTGTCAGAAAGCTGGCTGTTCCGTCACCCTCCCCCCTTACAGAACTTCAATAGATCCCCCATCTGCAGGTATCTGACAGATGGGGGCCTGAACCTCTACTCCCGGGGTGTGAGCCGCACACCGGATCCCGGCAGCATCCGTGACACCATGCAGAAGGGGCTCGCTGGCACGCAGGTGGACCCGGACAGGTAAGGGTGTCTCTGGGTGCCTGGTCCTGGTTTTTGGCGGCGGCAAACTCCAATGGGAAATCCAACAATGGGGCTATGTGTGGTACTTTACGAATATTTTTCATATGGCTGTACAAGGGGAGTTTATAAGACGTGATACTGTTGGCCCTAATGAGGAATTGTGGATGAAAAGAGTCTGAAGTTTGTCTCTGGAGTGTTATGACAGAGAGAAACACGGAGCGTGGTGTCGTGCATCTCAAAGCCGCTGAGGAGCCCCACAGCTGAGTGGTACAGGGCGTCTAAGCTATGAGAAAGCATTTCCACAGATGACATGATCCTCGTCCAAGTTAGAAAGCACTGTCATCTGTACCCTGGTGGGTCTTGCGGAGAGGTTAAGGGAATATTTCTGTGGAGGAAGGCAAGCGGAGGTCTAATTTAAGTCGGAGCCTGGATATGTGCAGTAGGAATGATACAGTCTTGACAGGATCCCGCCACTATTCAAAGACGCTCTTTCAAGCTGAAGATGTGATTCTGTGGAGGCAAAACTGATATTTTACTAAGCAACATGACCTTTCCTTTGCTACACTGCAAGCTTGGAGCCGGGAAATCACTGAGCATCATGAAATGCTGGTAGGAGGTGATCGATTTGTGAGTCACGTCCTCCCCGAGCGCTTCCTGCTGTTCAGTGGCTGCCGGGGTTTTTAGATGACTCGTATCTCCTGCCCGGCCTCCCCGTCTCCATTTCGTTCCCGTGTTTAGTTTGGCCAGTCCCCCGAAACTGTCCCTTTGTTTTGTCTGTGCTGGGATGTTACGGCTTTATGTCTTTGCATTCAGGAGGCTTTTTGTTGTCGCCTTCTCATCCCGACTTCCTTCCCGATCCCGAAATAAAGCTCTGGCACATTCTGGACTCCCCACGTTTCCTGTGGTTCTCCTTGCCAAACTGCCAAGGGTGTTCCACGGTCACTTACAACGCCGCTGAATATGTTCATCTGGATGTTTGTGAGCTGGGTTATGGAGCGTGGTGGTGG
Source organism: Stomatorhinus walkeri (assembly GCA_026784285.1). Classification (NCBI taxonomy): domain Eukaryota; kingdom Metazoa; phylum Chordata; class Actinopteri; order Osteoglossiformes; family Mormyridae; genus Stomatorhinus; species Stomatorhinus walkeri. The sequence goes on from JAODUD010000062.1 coordinate 25,917,165, forward strand.
TCTCCATGTTCCCGAAGTTAGACCTTTTTAAGGGAGGTCCAGGGAACATTTGCCGCAGAAGGTCAGGCTCTGTTAAAATGTGTTACAGTCGAGATCACAGGAGGGAATAATATCCGAATTTATGAAGAGGACCGGAGGGGCTGATATAGCACATAAAGGATTAATTCAGGTTTATATGGTAGTATACTGTACTAATAAATAAATCTGTCCTGGGATAGATTTAGTAACAGCATGAAAGCAGATCAAGCACCACAATCACATTGTTAATCTGCCGTAGGGGCTTTACAGTATCGTATTGAAAGAAGACATCCTATCTTCGATGGGATTTCAGTAAACAGCAGCAGTTCTGGGACTCGATTGTATAAACAGAGACTTCCTGGGGTTCTGTTTGGAAATCGGCTTGAGTTTGGAGAGCCAGCTGAGTTTCCTGGGAACCTGGTTCTGCCAGGTAGTCGGAGGAACGGTGCTGGAAGCATTCAAAGCTGCCTGAAGCGAGCGGAGATGGAATAGTGAATGAAATACCCTGTCAGAGCGAGCAGGAGCTTTTCCACCCACGACTCCACGGAGGAGAGGCGTTCACGCAGTTAACCTGCAAACACATGCTCCCAGGTGGTGACGGGTGTGTCATTTGCTCAAAAGCCGGTACGTGGAAGTCCAGGCGCATCCAGTCATTGCACGGAGCCTGGAGCCGACGGCAGGAAGCTCCTGAGGCATCTGCTCATCTCCATCCGTCTGGCTGCTAGTTAGCCTCTCCTAATTGGGCTTGCTTCGTAGCTTAGCAAGTCGGGGAGAGCTGATAATGTCCATTCAACTAAAGCTGAGCTCGTGCAATAGTTACAGAACAATGAGTGTGCTGGAAAAGGATGCCTCACTACATGCTGTGATCAGCTGTCATCATTTGGCTCCCTGTTCTATATGTGTACATACAAGTATACAGACAGTCACACTGCAGACCAGCTGGCTTTGATAGTATTATGATTATTATTAGGTAGAGTCAAGTCAATGTAGACTGCTGGTGGGTGTTTCACAAAGCCAGATTTCTTAGTTAGCTGGTTTGACTTAAGCTAGCAGTCATGATTGTCCAATAGGAATGCTCTTTTCTTAAACTCTTGTTGAACCATCATGACTTCTAGTTTAAGTTAACCCAGCTAACTGAGAAATCCCGCTTTGAGGAACACCCCTCTGATGGCGTTCTTCCAGAACGTTCTGTCTGGTATTTCAGGTTCAGCCACAGCACGTTCATCATTGTGATGAATAAGACCTGGGTGTCCTCTTCCTGTTTTATGTCCTTTCTCAACTTTCTCAAACATTATAGTTTTTTTTTCTTCTGAGTTGCAGTTTGCTGCTGGTCAGATAGATTGGAGCGTCATCTCCCCCCCGATGAGATAGGGTCTGATGCGCCTGCCTGGGCAGCAGGTTGGCATCATGCTGACGTTTGCTGAGCTCCAGCATTTGAGACCGTTCCCCTCCGTCTTTACTAGACCCCACATCGTCACATGCCTGTGCCTTGGACCCCCTACCCTGGAGATACACTCACTCCTGTCACCTGGCCGTAAATCTTGGCAACGCAACTGCTGGCCTGTGGGGTTGTAATGAGGGTGATGGAGTCTGCAGTGGACACCTCCCTGACACCTGCCTCTGGGTGTTTATGTCCCTCAGTAGAGATCAGCATCTCCACCTTAAGGGTTTTGTCAGTCAGGTGATGCAGGCAGCCTCCAAGTGGAGCGTATGCGGAGCTTTAAGGAGATGGCAGCCTCAAACTGTATCTGAGACATGAGTACAGCAGATAATTGCAGATTCCAGAACACACAGGTTCTACTATAGACCTATTATATTTATACTAGATCTGCTGACATTCGTTTCCCTGCAGTTATGTCAATTTCAGTTGAGGGAACTTTTTCATCATCAACATCATCATCAACTCTAAAGGATCATAAAAGGGGAATCCTTCTGGAATGTTCTGTTTTGTATCTGATACCTTCAGGCTTTTCAATGGCCTCTCCATTCAGGGCTGGTCCAAGACTTAAGCAAAGCACTGCTTTAGGTCTCAGTAGACACCAGGTCGCCCGACCCATCTGATTAGCCCAGGGGTCTCCAACTCCGCTCCTAGAGAGATACTATCCAGTAGGTTTTCTGTGCCACTTGGCTTCTGATGAGCTCCTGGTATTTACCTGAGAACAGGTGCGGTTCATCAGAAGCCAGGTATGATATAAAACCTACTGGACGGTAACTCTCCAGGACCGGAGTTGAAAACCCCTGAATTAGCCTGTCAGAATGGGTGGGAAGATGAGAAATGAGGTTCATGACATTCTACTTAGGGCCCCAAAAAGGGTTGGGCTGGCCCTGTGTCCTTCATTGCGGTGAGGGAGACCATCCACTTGGTTGGACTCGTCTATTTTTACCTTCAGTTATTTCTGGCGTTACGGCTTTTTAATGTGCTGGGTGTTACACAGTATTAGCTGTTTTTGCAATACTGAAATCCATACTGGAACCGAAAGGTAAACACTGTCAGTGCTAAAAGCTGTCATGCTTATGGTGGGGGAAGTGCTATCATGCTAATTACACCTTCCTAGGACAGCTGGGGGGGGGCTATTTCCCATAGGAAGTTTAGAGCGATGATGACAATGATCTGGACCGACCTGCAGCGCTCTGGGTCTTCCCCAGTCAGACTGGATGAGGCACCTTTGCCCAGACATGGGAGGAATCATTTACTTAACAAGCCTGGATCAGGTTTAATCAGCTCGGCTGAGTCCGATCCGCTCCCATTTCCCAAAACTTTCCCCTCCTGGAAAATTTCCTCTCTCCTTCTTCGGACTTTGCTTTAAAAATAACCCCCAACGGCACAGGATTACACAGCATTCTCCTGTGCCCTTCTTCTTTAAATCCAGGCTTTCCTTCCCTGTGTTCTAAGCGCAGTCACTAGAGCAGGAACAGGGTTTCACGCTCCAGCGCACAGAAAAAAATGGGCATTTTTCGTGACGGATTTCCTCCGCTGCAGAGCTGTGAACATTGTGATGGGTTTTTAATTATCATCGGGCCTGTTTCGATGTCGTCTGGACCCGCGACTGAAGAGAGAAGCATCAGCGCGATGAAAGGGTATTGATTAAGGATAAACAGCATCCCAGCAGATATCACATTCCAGAATGTTCCGCCTGGCCAGAAAGCATGGCTGAGCCAAGCTCATTCATTAGCAGCCACCCCTGTCGCTGCACTGCTGGTGGGTGGCAAGGTGGGCCTGAGTTCTTCATTCCCCCGGTCCAAATGGGTACGGATAACGCACTTCCTCCATTTTTTTTGTTTGGTGGCCAGGGAGTTGGCTTGACGGGTGGTGATGTAGTTGGCTGGGGGAGGGGGGGGTTTCACAAATGACTCCTCTGAGGGTCGTTATCGTTTCAAGGGTTCGCCACCCGACTTGCTGGGCCGCAGCCCAAAACCGATCCGTTAGAATCACCGACACCTTGGTGCTAAATTTGGAGAAGGTGTCACAGAGTACAAGGAGAGAGAGAGGGCGACCATATGGCAAGATTGGGAGGCAACAATGTTAATTTGCGGCATTAGGTCCTGTGCCTCCATACGGCGTAGCGGATTGGCAGGATCCAAAAACACGGCCACGGTAACCGACGTCCACCCCGTTTGAAGCTTTCTGATGTACTGCCCCCCTCGACCCAAGATGGTTTGAAGAGCGTCAGGGGCAGCAAAAGGTCAAGAAACAGGTGTCTGGCATGAGGCTGTATCCTGCCCGTGCTTCCCGGGAGCTTCCTGTTTGCCGGACGACTCTGTGCAGCTGTGCTAAGCTCTGCCCGGAAGGGGCTGAGGTCACAGCAGGTCTGGGCTGAGGCTCAGATTTAAGACACGGCGTCTCATTCGAAGCTAATGTTTGCTCTGCAGCCTGTGCAGCGTTACCTCCCGAGAGCACATTTTAGACTCAAAATAGTGGATCTTCCGCAGATCAGTATTAAGGGGGTTGGTTACGGGTAGGTGGTGTCTTTGCTTCTCTGAGGTGACTGGAGTGGGATGGCTCTACTGGCTTGACGCTCCGCGTGCTGCTGGAGCCAGCAGGAAACGGATCCGGAGCCTGGGAAGGCACGTTGTCGCTCGTGTGCCAAGTCATGGACAAGGTTGAGTTTGCCCTCCCCCCTTCGGTTTTAGTGTCTTCCGATCTCCTTATAAGGCTGCCCGGCTCCTGTGCACCATCTCTGCCTGCGTGCAGGACCAAGGCATCGTGGTGCATCGTACTCTGGGGTTTTTGCAGCATTTGCGGCATTTGCAGGGGCGAGGAAGGCAAGACGCTGTATCTAGATGCAAGCCCATGGTGATTTTTCCCGGGGATCCAAGAGAAGGGAAATCCGTATTTATACGCCATTATGGATCTCCCCTTCCCCATCCCGTGGCCCATTCCAGTTTTTCACGCTTCCTGTCACCCAGTGTAATTAGTGCAGTCTAATCAGAATTGGATATAAACGCACTGACCAGATGAACGTCTCATTAAATCACTTCTATTGATGCTTTGATGAAGTTTCAAACTCTGTGGGGACTCTTTGAAAAACCACGCAGCGCCTTCTTTTATGCATTGAGAGATCCAAGTGCCACACCCTGTAATTAAACTGGGTCAGTTTTGAAAGCCCTCTGTGGCGTATTCTCTCTGATCAAGGGACAGACTATCGACGAGCCTCTGCTCAGAGATTCAGCTATGCTGGTGATCTGTACCCACTCCACTGAGCAATATCAAGACTTAGTACTTGCGTTAATGAGTTCTGTGTCTTTTATACAATGCACGACTCTCATCTCTGCAGACTGCTGCATTTATTATATTCCTTGCGTTTAGCTTGTGGGAGTTTTACTTACACATAAATGTTCTGAGCTCAGAATGGGTCCAAGCAATTACAGGAGGTGGGACCAAGACATCTGATTAGTTTGGTCAACCTACTCTAGTTGCATGGACCCACCTCCTCTACAATCTGATTGGTTGTCTCTCTGAACCAATCATTTACTTGTTCTGCCCTCAGAACATTTTTAAGTATCACTCCCATGAGTTTGCATTTATTTACTCATCTGTTTTCTATGTCTTATGTCATGTTTATTCTATGTTTGCATTATGTTGTTGTCTACTGACATGGTATCTCCAACAGCGCCAAGCTGTGCCAATAAACATTTCCACCATCCTTAGTCATGTGGCGATAAAGATTATGATAGTGACAGTAGCCTGCATAGCCTGAGGTGTCACTGTGAGTATCCCAGAGCCCATACCTATTCCCTAACCTCCTATCTGACTGAGATGTCACATTTGGCCCAAGGCCTGTTCTGCCCACTCTGAGGGAGGTGTCAGCGTTGGTGTGACAGCGACTCCTACGTGCTTAAATCGGCCAGAGCTTTGCTGAGTCACCTCAGCCTTGGAGGGGGGTGGGGCTGCCCACCAGCTCATACGGTGGCTCTTCCCGTGGTGTTGACACTCCCTGATGGTGCACAGGCGGGCAGGGCGTGGCAGCACACAAATTCAGCAACAAATAGTCGGCCATCTTTTTCCGTCCTCCGTGTCGCTCACCGTCGACGTCCCCGCAAGCCTGTTCCTTCGAGGTTACTCATCTGAGATGTTCTAGCAGGACGGTCTGCTGGTGTCACCTTGCTGTCACTGTCACGGCTCACCCACATCAGCCGCATGAAGACAGAAATGGAGCTCCCTGTCTCTGAGAGTTAAATAAGACCAGACAATATTCCTGTGCTTATCAGATCCAAAGCAAAGCAGATTTAAATTCTTTGCTGTTACTTTCAAAGCCATCCCTTTGAATCTGGCTAATATATTCTGCCGTACTTTAAAGACTAAATACACTGAGGAATATTTCATTTCAGGATACATTTTTTCTCACATTTTATGAAAGGGCTTTTCATTTGGCCAGGCTGCATTTTTTGGTAGAAGCTGTTAGAGGATTTTATGCTGCCACTTGCACCTGAAATTATTGCCTCACTATACTTTGAAGTAAAGTTATGTGAAAACTTATAAATTTATATTGGAATTCTTGTACTTTTTACATAATTCAAACAAACTTATTTCGTTTGTTTTAAACATGATTTCCAACCTTTTTTTGTCGTTATTATTTGCATTTGGGCTATGGGATTTTCAACCAATTTGTTTTCTACCAAGACTTGCTTGCAGCTGTGGCTTCTGACGACAATGCAGCAGGATATTGAAATTTCATTTGTCCGTATGATGTAATATCCACAGACAGGAGCCTCCTTCACCCTTGGGGTTTATGTTGAAATGTTTTTCGAACTTCCCAGTCTTCTTGAAGCTTCTACGATGTGAGGGCGCATCCAAGATTGCTATTCTGAGCCTACCCACTTGGACAATGAATTCTAAGCCTGAATGTGTGTGTCTTTGAGGAGTATGGAGTTTTATACCCTGATGTCTGCTTTTGGCGGTTTGAGGCGGTTTGAGGCGGTGTGCTATGGAGTAGCGTATTGGAGGTATATGTTACCCTACACTCTTTGGACACTTTGTGCCAGAAGCATCCTCTCAGGCGGCCGTTTGACGGACACTGGGGCTGCCACATCACCGAGCCTTCATCTCCATTCTGCTCCTCTTCGCCCCTGACGGCCGCGTGACTGATGTTCGCGGTCAGGCTCTATCGGGTTTACAAGGTCATGTCACCCGTAACCTGCTGGTCTGTCGCTCTCATTAGGTTACTGGCAGGTTGAGATGCACGGTAATTAAATATTCGCCATGGTGATGGCCGGCTGTTGACTACTGTCAGGAAAATGCCGCAGGGATGCTCCCCACAGGTGGATCTCAGTCCTTCTCGTGTAAATCTTGCCATTTCCTTCCGCCGCTGAGCTCCTGTCGGTCTGCACGACGATCGACCTTAAGAGTGTATTTGGAAATGGAAACAATCTATGGTAGTCCCGTGCGCTAAATTTTCCGTCAGGTATTTGCCGAAGACTCGGCCTGACGGCGCTCACTGTTAGACGGTGCTTCTTTACGTAGCCATTGATGCAGTTTTCCTAAGAGCTGCCCCCGTTTTCTTGGAGGGGCCTGCAAATGGCCACAATCGCGAGAGATCGACATGCATTTTCTGTGCAAGGATTGTGATTTGTCCACACTTGTGCAATACCTTTTACCACAGCTCTCTGTCGGGAAAACATGCAGAGTACTTACTCGTAACTTAGTGAGGACGTGACTTGGCGATGTTCGACTTCGGTGGAATGATCCTGCAGTGGTCATTTTATTTTGCAGGTCCCTGCAGTTGCTAATTGAAAGCGATAAACTGGCTTTTCCTAATGACCCAGGATGTTTCACAGACAGATAGCTGGTAATTAGCTCATATTTACATAGAGAACGTGATCATCAGTACGATGATGTCAAATTATCATCAGGAAATATGCTGAAACTCCTGTGTTCAGGTGAAGCCTAAAACCATCCATCCATCCATCCATCCATCGAATACAGGATCACAGTGAGCTTGAAGGACACTCTCAGGAAGTATAAAGGACAAGACGGTGCCAGTCTCCTGCTCACTGTAGCTGAGAAGAATCACTGCGACACTTAAACAGCACACCTAAAGAGGCATGCGACCAGGAAGGACCTGCAGAGGCTTGCAACTCGCACTGAATATTAATTCTGCCTTTGATTGGACTAGAGCCCCAGCTCCCTTGTTGAGGAGGGCTTGCAGGGGGGCTACACTGTGCAATTGTGTTTTTTTTGTGTCTTAAAAAAAACAGCTGATTAAAAACAGGTGGGCTGGCTACTCCTGCTGACTGGTGAGGGAGGGGGTCTGTGAGCATCATGGGCGGGGGATTGAATTTAATTGGATATGCTGGCATGAGGAGCGACAAGGGACAATAAGTGATGGTCAAAAGTTATGGGCCTTTCTAAACTCGATGTGTCCTATTTTCGCACAGCAGCATGCTGGGTAAATGCGTGTAGTCATCCGGGAGGGCTCTGTGCCTTGATCACCCCGCAGAATAATCATCAGCTGTCATTACAGTGCCCGGATTTCAGTGACATTCATCAGTCACACCCCCGAAAGCCACAGTGCTGCCCGTGCCGTATAATCAGCCCCCTGGGGGTGCCCAGCTCTCCTTGGTGGCACTGGGTCCAGAAGGCGTTCGAGTCGGCGGGGAGTGGATCTCCGGCCCAGCAAGGCGGGGTCTTCCGCACCTGCGACAGGATCATGGTGGCATGGTGGGCGGTGCTGTGTTCTGTGAGGACCCACCGATGTGGAGGGGCGAGTCCTCTTGCGAAGCCACCATCTGCTCGTCAGGTTCCTCACTGGTGCAGAGCCTGGAATCAGCCGGTTCTGAAAGCGGCCGCCTGCTTCCGCTGGACAACCACGCCCCTAACGTCAGGGGGCATTTACAAAGAATGGGGCCTTATCTTGGACATGGCTTTACCGAATGGCAAGAAAGAAAAAAAAGAGACGTTTTGTGTCTTGAACACAAGGAATCGCCCTGGGAATCCCGAGAAGCATCCGGTCCTGGTTGGAGCAGCTGCTGAGGTCTGGCTCTGTGCTCCGGAACCTGAGACGCTGGATATAAATCTAGTTCATATCACTAATTAGACCCAAGTAAATGAATGTGACTTAACCCCACCCATGACAATTCAAACATAGGGGTGTATTCCACCAGGTTGAGGAACGCGTTTGGCGAGTTGGTTAATTTTCCAAAAAATACATTTCATAATTTCAAGCCATGCGGTTTTTAAAATTATTATAATTTTTACATATTCTGACATTTATGCATTCTGATTGCATCTGAAAAACAAAAGGAAGCAGTAAAATCTATCCCATTGATCCACCACCATCACCTCTCCCCCCCCATCGGCCACAAAGCTGGCGGTGTTTCAGCACTCGATTAAATCAAATGCGCTAATTGATTCAATTTGGCAGCTGACAGTGTCAAAGCTGATGTTCGGGATGTCCTTTGGGTACCATGAAATCTGGCGGCCCCTGGCAGCCCTAAGCAAAGTAGCTGACGCCCGGCTTGGTGTGGCTTCTCAGTGTTGGGGAGTTTCTCTGGGCTTCCCTTTCTGTAACCCTGTACTGCAACAGCCTGCCCCCCCCCCCCCCGACAACACACCCACGCTCTACTCCTGGGGAGTCGTCTCCAGGGAGATCTGTCATCTGGGATGGCCTGACCCCGCTGCGCATTTGGGGGCTTTTAAGCCGTTTGCCATGATTCAGGTGAGTGTGCTTTTAGAAGGAGACACACAGGCAGAATGTCACGGTGACCTGATGGACGGTTGCAGTTACCATGGAAACCCCAGGTCTGTATCCTATGAGTTCCCTAGTGGAGAACCCTTAGCCGTGCCTGAGATGAAAATGACACAGAAACCGGTTTTAAGATTCTCAATAATCTGTATTGCGTGGAAGCTGTGGACTTTTGTCGCTTACTGGTCACATAAACATCAATTGCAGAGTTTTAGCTATTCGGCACTTCCTTTCCAAAGTACATGTCTTGTCACATCCTACATCTTTGTGGTGGCGTGGTTTATGACAAGAATGATGAGCAGATGGTAGATTCAGCAGAACCAGTGGGACTTTTGCAACAACAGAATCTTTCCCAGAATTCACTCTTCTGCTGTCAGATTGAGATGTCGCTTATCAGTACAAAGACGAGAGAGGAGGGCATTGGAGAGTCATATCCATCCCATAACTTCTGCTATGGCTCGAGTTCCCTGCCTTAGCAGGGATGAAGTTATATTTTGGGAATGGGATTTAGTTATTTTACAGAGTTATCTGTTTTAAAGGAGAGAATTTGTCTGATGCCACAGCTGTTTGACAGGAGGACGGGGTGTTCCATGGGATACGAAATCGCTTCTGTTGATGTTGCAGCTTTGAGTTGAAATGAAAGAGTATATGGGCAGGAAAAACACGTATCACGGGTCTGTCGGTTCTGATGAATCACAGGGGTCCTCAGCAGCTACGCCTGCATTGCTGGCGGTTCTGCTTTGGCTGTCCTAGACCGTGCCTGTTCATTCCAGTCACGAGTTTTCACACTTTGCTTGAGGAGCTCGGGCATCCATGTAGACCTTCTTGGGTGTTGGGGTCCCCTGGGGGTTGAAATCACTTGTGGTCCGGCTGGCATCTGCCGCCCCCACCTGGTTTTGGGATGACATAACAGACGAGCGGGAGGAGGTGATGAGGATATGGAGGTTTGCCGATACTAGATGTGTGAACTATGGGACTTTCTTATGGGCGTCACTTGGGTACGATTTGTACTATAAGACAAGATATAGGTCAAAATATTATGTCAAAAATGTATGTCTTATAAATGTAGCTTTTTCAACTGCCGCATTGGAATGATTTGTTCAGCAGCTGTGGGTCCTCGTGAGACCCAGAGCTGCAGAGTCAGGCTGTCGCTGTCAGGCTTCATCGAACTGCTGCTTGCGGGTCTTGAGAAGTGAGGAAGCTGCATTGTAAGACCTACTCAGGTTCTGGGGGATGAATGACGTGTACGTGTGTGTTTGAGAGTGCACTCCTGTGCCAGTCACTTATCTGCAGCAAGTTCTGTACATGCGACCATGGAATGTCCCTTTCAGCAGGTAAATGCAGCTGACAGATCAGGATTGTTAGCGCTGTCCGAGTGCTGAGTTACGAGGGTGGAATCCCGTGAGTAACCCTCTTAGGTAGCCACTGGTCAGTATGGCATGAGGAAGGTCTGAAGGGACAATCAACCTCAGCATAGGACTCGGATGATAGGTCACTGAAGGAGAGGCGCTGAGCGGAGCTGTACACCTTTCCAGCACGTCCAGCTTCTAGGCAAGATGTGCACATGCTTGGGTGATATGAGAATGAGGCAGATCTGTATCTCCAGGGATTGTGGTGTCCACAGGCAGACCAGGACCTATGAGAGTTTTGGTCTCCTCAGACAGACCTGGATCTACTGCGCCTTAGTCTTCTTATATAGACTTGAATCTCCAGGGGTCTTGCTGTCCTCAGACAGACTGGGATCTCTGGAGGTATTTGTCAACCTTTATCTCTGAAAATCATGGTCTTCTGAGGCAGACTTGCATCCCCAGGGATCATGGTCTTCTCCAATGAAGGATGTCATCCTCCCATATTGATTAGTGAGTTGTTTTCCCCCGGTCCGGCTATAAGATCCCCGTTTCACTATCCGTCTGTCTCTCTTTCTTTCTTTCTTTCTCTGCCTTCACTCGTTCAGTTGGGACGACAGTAGCTCAGTCAGCAGCGGACTCAGCGACACGCTGGACAACATCAGCACGGATGATCCAAACACTTCTTCCTACGCTGACATCACCACCTCACCCCGCAAGAGCAAGGAGCCCCAGGTAAACCTCTTCTGGGTTTGCATACGAATGTGTGTCCACGTGTCTGCACGTGTCCTGGAGCAAATCGCTATCTGTGAGCATAGGTGAACGGTCAGTGTAATCACCATGCCGTAATACTGCTGGTATCCATTTACCCGGGTGGCTAGAAAACGTCAGAGAAGTACTGTTAAGAACTGTGCGATATTAAAATTGATTTCTCGAGGTACATGGAAAAAGAAATTGGACCATCAGAGGTTGGTGGGGAAAAAAATGACCCTATTTGGTCCAGACAGATGGAAAATGAGGCTGTCATTTTCAAAGAGTGGGGCTCAGCCCGAAGATGGATCTGAACTTGGTTTCCCATGCCCGGCGTGCTCACCAATCAGTTCTCAGTCATTACTGATGGTGAAGACCACCTTCTCTGATGAAAAAGGATGAAGGAATCTGCATACTTGCCCCCCTTCTGGGTGTCATCTAAATTACTGCCAATCGCTCCATCTGGGCCTCCGCTGAGAATATGTGGCCTTTAAATACCATTATAAAAACGATAAGACAAAGTCAGAGTGAAATGATGTATTTTTCCTTCCCCATAAACGAGCGGGCGGAAGGCAAGCTCGAAAGGGCACATCTGCCACCGAGCTTCATAACGTGGTTTGTCTGGGACTCCAGAGGTTCTAGGAGGACCTCCAGCAGGGGGCACTGTACCTTGTGCTTGGGCTGGACAGAGAGGCTACGAAGCTGTTTGAGTGAATTTATGATATGCATTATTCTGAGATGCCTCGGGATTTGTCCAAAGATTTTGCTGGTTAGTTAATAGACTTAGTTGAGGGAAAATTTGAGGAAAATGGCTTAAAAAATGTCAAATCTTTGAAGTGTTTGCAAACACAGTAATAAAAATGCTTGTGTCATCTGAGGTGGGCAAACCCAAGCACATGGCTGCAGAGGTCAACTGCAGTGGAGATGGAGGGGGAGGTGGCTGGCCTGTGGCGGAGGAGCTGCAGGCAGCGGAGCAGGAGCTATCGGCAGCCATAGACCCCGCCTCCAAGTGGAAGCATGAGGATGTGGAGCGTGCAGGACAAAAGATGGGACTACCCTTGTCCCAGACGGGCTCCTGGAGGAGGGGCATGACTGCGCAGGTGGGCATCACGCCCCCCAGGACTAAAGGCACCACTGGGACCTTCAAGAGCATCGGTACGCCTTGTCTCCTCTGTTCTGCCGCTGTTGGCGCTGAAAGGAAATTATAGTACAGACTTTTTTCTGGAAGTTTGCTAATTCTTTGAAGTGATGCATGTTGGTGATTTGTTGGTCATATTATTTTTGGGAAGGTGACCAAAGCACCGTTGGAGGGTGTTGAATGCTGTTCATGTGCTTTATGTGGAGATTTGCTGTGACAGATTAGCCTTTGGGGGATATTTTATCTCAGTGGCAAGGAAACTTGCATAAACCTGAACCTTATTCTCTTTGTGGAGTTGTCCCATGCCAGCACAGACATCCCTGATGCATTCGCCAGTGATGGATCAGTCAAGTGCTCCCCACCTCGTTAACCGCAGAATTATTCATTGATTTTGCTGAGCTCCTGGTGACCTCAATCTGGATGATTAACCCAACAGGTAAGACTGATGATGCAAAAGCTTCAGAGAAGGGCAAGGTGGCACCCAAGAACTCCAGCATCCAGCGCTCGCCCTCCGATGCGGGGAAGAGCAGTGGTGATGAGGGGAAGAAGCCCCCCACGAGTCTTGCCCGCCCCCCTGCTGGTGGCTCCTTCGGGTTCAAGAAGGCTGGAACCCCTGGGACGCTGGTCACTGCTGGTGGGGCCATGCTCGCCGGGAGCTCAGCCACTCTGGGCAAACTGCCCAAGTCTTCAGCCCTCGGGAAGGGCAACGGGACGGGTGGTGGTGTCCGCAAGACCAGTCTGGACGAGTCGCAGCCACCGGACGACAGTGAGCTCCTGGGTGTCGGCGCGACCAGGGGGCCGTCCCAGTTCTGCTCTCTTCCCCGTCCAGCCAAGTCGTCCACCAGCACTGTTGTGGGTCGCCCTGGGCCGGGTGGCAAGTCAGCTGGCACGGGCAAGCGGCGGGAGGGAGGGAAGGTGGGATCTGGCCGCTCCAGTCCCGTCACCATCAACCAGACAGACAAGGAGAAAGTGGCCGTGTCTGATCCTGAGACCCCGTGCCTGTCACCCAAGTCCAGCCCCACCTCCACAGGCCAATCCGGCCTCCGCCAGCCAGGCTCCAAATACCCCGACATTGCTTCCCCCACCTTCCGCAGGTCTGTACCAGATTCTACAGGTTCTACTCTTTAGTAGGCAAGAAAAAAAGAAGCTCTATGTTGATGTAGGGGTTTTTTGGTTACTGTCTCTTTAAGTCAGGCTAATTGTAATGGAATTGAAGTGAGTAGAATTGCATGTTTGTCATAAGGCCATCAGACATGATGCTCAGTCATGCCGTCAGCAGCCTGAATACATTTATTTGCCTGCATTAAAAGTAATGGAGTAAATATGGCTCATGTTAGCTGGTCCGGAGCACTGCTTTCCTGTGCCGAGATAACAGTGCCACCCTGTGGCAAATAGATGTCACTGTATGCAGTAAGAGCATCTCGTGAGACAATTGCTATGTAAAATGACAGGTACAGTAATTCTTCTCTCAGTTCTGGCCACCTAATTCAGTGAAGAGGACAGGGAGGGGAGCATTTTTTCAGGCTTTTTTGCTTCAGGATGGAGATAATTGTTCCTTTATACCAGAGATGTGTGACCTTATCAGGTTGCAGTGCTTGCAGTTTTTTTTTTATTGGTCTGGGTTAGGTTTGTTGTGGCACACTATCTTTATACAGTCTGTGCGGTATAAGGTGTGTACTTACATCCATCCATCTTCCAAGCATGTGTGCTGGTCAGGGCTGCTTGGGGTTCTGGATCCTGCACCAGGCAGCATGGAGCATAAAGCTGGGCTTCACCCTGGATGGGCTGCCTGTGCACATTCATTACCATTAAGTGTGTTTATGCCGTTAGAGCCCTGGGCTCTGCGCTGACATTGGTGTCTCTCCTCCCAGGTTGTTTGCTGCCAAGGCCAGCAGTAAAGCCAGCTCTCCGGGAACCCCTGACTCGGGAAAATGCCCATCCCTATTGGGCAGCCCCCACGGCACGCTGGCACGGCAAGTCAGCCTGGACTCGCCATCCTCGGGGACAGGCAGCATGGGCAGCGCCGGTGGGCAGAGCGGCGGCAGCAGCCCCCTCTACGGCAGGCCCCCCGAGCTGGTGGGCTCTGGCGACGTCCTGGGCCTGAGCCAATCACCAGCCTCCAGCCCCGCCTCCGGCCTCTCATTGGTGCATGGCGGCCGGCCCTGGGCTGCCCTCAGCAGTTCCTCTGCCGGCAGCAAGGACACGCTCAGCTACCAGAGCATGACAAGCCTGCCCACCAGCTCCGAATCCATCGACCTGGTCGGCCACCACACTTCGGGGCCCAAGGTGATGCGGGCCGGGAGCATCAAGTCCACACTGTCTGAAGGGTGAGTGAGCCCGCCTGAGCTCTCTTTGACACCCCTAGTGCCAAACATGAGCCATGTCATGGAGTTCCATGTTTACCCACAATGCAGTGATACACCGTGGATGGGATTTGATGTACAGTTCATGATTGACTGGAAATTTTAGTGACTTCAGTTGCTATACTCGAGTGTTTCTCAACCCAGTCTTCGAGGACTTCCAGACGGTTCACGTTTTTGCCCCTTCCCTGCTCCCAGAACACCTATAACAGGTATTTGCTGTTAATTGTCAGGTATGTTGGGAACTGGGAGGGAGCAACCATGCGGACAGTCTGTGGGTCTCCGAGGACTGGGTTGAGTAACTATACACTCACTATTTAATAGCTAATATTCAATAAAACATTTCCCAAACAGTAACTAAATATGCCATATGTACTGTGTTTAATCCGTCTTGTTGGCTGCTTGTTTCAATCAATATAATTTTATTTTGATGTCTTATATTTTAACAGCATGCCTCTGGACCGGAACACACTGCCCAAGAAGGGCCTGAGGTATGGTGACCTCATACAGTTTCTCCCTCCCTGCTCTCTTTTTAATTTCCCCCACTGTGAACACATGAGCCCAAGCGGCGCCCTCTTGTGGAGTGACCTCTGGTCCTGTCAGGGCCATCTAACGCCTTTAATCTAGGCTCCAAGAGGACCACTGTGTTCCCATCACTAGCTCTGTAGCTTTTTAACCTTCTAAGTTGATTTCTGTCAGGGGTTCAAGTATCACCAGCAACACCCATGTGCTGAAGGTATCCGGAGTTGAAAAAAACAGTAAAAATAAAAGGAAGTTTGTGACTCGGGTCATTTCCTCTCAAGTGCCTCCACTGCTGAAGCCTCTTAGCCCCGATCTGCCGATTCGATAGCCGAGTTCAGTGCCACTTTTCTTTGCCCGCACCTGCCGCTCAAAAGGCACAAATTGCAGCCACGGCTGGGTCAGAACACGCGGGCCTGCTGAATGCTGAGCAGGGGATCACTGGTGTCCATGGCGACTGGCCGATCAGCATCCGCGTGCAGAAGGGCTGACGTTAACATTCCATTCCGCTTCACCACCAGGCACCCGCCCTCGTCCCGGCAGGCATGCAACGAGGAGGGCAAGGAGTGGCTGCGGTCCCACTCCACGGGGGGCCTCCAGGACACGGGGAGCCAGTCTCCTCTGTCGCCACCGGGGGCGTCCTCCACCGTGAGCAAGTTCAGCTACTCCAACCTCTGTGAGTTCATCACGGTGTTCCCCGGTGGTCTCCCTCTGAGACACGAGAAGGTTTCCGTCACCGTGCCGGGTCAGTGTTTGGTACGGCTTTCCACCAGTTGGTTTTAAACCAGGGCTCCCCCCAGGAGTGTTGTACTGGGGGGCGTGGAGCGCTGAGGCTCTTGGGGGGCCTTTTCCTTTCAAGTCATGCCTTTTTTACAACCACCAAGCTGGTTGTTGTACGCTAAAAAGCAAGCAGATGTAAAGATTTTTGTGGCCGACCCACAACAGAGAGTCAACAGAGACAGCTGCTATGAAAATATCAGTGATGTAAAAAGAACAAAATAACATCTTGCAGTGACAAACACGATGTGAGTTGCATAACATACGGTTGCATAGCGACCGACAGCGTGGGCTCTCCTATCCCTCTGTGCTGTGATACTGGCGATGTTAACAATGTCGACGATGTAATATTATTTTTCTGTCAAGTTTCTATGAAACTTTTGCATTTCTCTGGCCACTGAAATGTTAAAAAGCGATACTGTACATGACTGTTCCCGCTCTGCTCCCACAGTGAGTCCCACCAACCTGACCAAGTTCACCCTCCCTGGACCCAGCATGAGCCGCTCCAACAGCATCCCGGCCCAGGACTCGGCTTTCGACCTGTGCAGGGAGGCCCACGTGCTGGGGGGCAGCGCCACCTCCCTGGAGGAGCGTCCACGGGCCATGAGCCGCTCGGGCTCCTTCCGGGACAGCATGGAGGAAGGTAGGCCGGCCCCTGGCACCTCCCCACCTACACGGGGTCACCATGAGCCGCTCAGGCTCCTTCTGGGGCAGCATGGAGGAAGGTAGGCCGGCCCCTGGCACCTCCCCACCTACATGAGGTCACCATGAGCCGCTCGGGCTCCTTCCGGGACAGCATGGAGGAAGGTAGGCCGGCCCCTGGCACCTCCCCACCTACACGG
>JAODUD010000062.1:25934196-25947172 GCA_026784285.1 Stomatorhinus walkeri
GCTCACCATGAGCCGCTCGGGCTCCTTCCGGGGCAGCATGGAGGAAGGTAGGCCGGCCCCTGGCACCTCCCCACCTACACAGGCTCAGCTTCTCGCTTCCGAGGCCCTGAAATCCAGGCGGTGAGTCATTCATTACCCGCCACACAGGGGTGATTCTAGGATTTTTTTTACGTGGGGGGAGGCAAAAAATGAGCCATATTTCATACACAGGGGCCAGCATAATCATTAGTCAATATGTATTGAATTGGCAATTGACAGGGGAGGAGGCACCACGGGGGCCAATCAGCTTTCAGCTGGGGCCAGTGCCCCTGTATGTACCTGCCATCGTTACTGTTTTTCCAGAATAGGAAGGGCAGGCTGTAATGGATCATATGTGTTTCAGCACTTGGCTTTGTGGCTTCCAGTCTCTTACGCCCTCTCAGTAATGTCTGCTGTGTCCTGGTGCCGAACTGGCAGTAAGAGCAGGTGGATGGCCCAGGTACCGGACGCGAGGGCCAATTTGAGGGGCTGACACCAGTCATCATGATAAGTGTTATCAGAGTAACAACCCCCTGTCTGTCCTCTCCGCAGTCCATGGATCTTCCCTGTCGCTGGTCTCCAGCACCTCATCCCTGTACTCCGCGGTGAGTCTCTTCTGACCTCTCGCTTGCAGTACTAGCCGGTAACCATGGTGACCACGGAGGTTCTCGTCGTAGTGTTGAAGCTCTGTGCAGTTTCACTTCATGAACCTGAGATCACTGAGAAATAGGGCTGGAGACTCTCTGCTTCCTCTCTGGACCGTTTTCCTTTCTCATTTTTAGGCAGCACTGGGATAGAGTGACATACAGTGACGTGTGAGGAATGCACACACACCCCTGAAATGAGACATCATCTCTCCCTCCTTCTCTTCTCCTCCTGTACATCTTACTCCTTCACATTCACCTCCTCTTCCTTTTCACCTCCTGCTTCTCCTCTTACTCCTCCTCACCTCTTCCTTCTTCTCCTGCTCCTCCTCCTGCACCTTCTCTGCTTTCTGTTACTTCTTCAGCTGGCCATATACTTCAGATGAGATTTTCAGATGAGAACTGACATCGTTTCACTGACACGACCTCGTATGAGCCCTGTCACTGTGACTGACTGCCACAATGTGATGCCACAGGGACGGTCAGCGGGACTAATTCTGCAGTTTCCGGCCTGCGATCTGCCGCACTGCTCATATCTTTAATAGTGTAAATTAATATGGTGGTGGGTGGTTGCAGTGGCTCCCCACTGGTTCTGTAAAGCGCTTTGGGTATCTTGAAAGTGCTATATAAAAGTAAACATTCATTCATTCATTTATTCAGTATGTGTATTCATGTATTTATAAATGTCTTAACAATGTAATGATTGCTGTGGAATTTATGTTTCTTTAGAGAGTCACCACGAGTGTCGTTAAAATTGTTGGCTTCCCCGTCTGTGCCACTTCTAGCATTAAAACCAAAAGCGGATGTTAATAAAAAGAGCAACTTCCATTTTAAAAGAGCGGTCCTCTTCTATATTGAACTGACTCACACTCTAGCTACAACATGATCATTTGCTCCTTGTAGGTGGGGCTGCTGCAGCAAAAGCATTCTGCTCACCATGGTGTCACGTAGAATGTAGAACAAGCTTTTAAATATGCAATATTTTGTTCTTGCCGATGTGTTTCCGTTTCGCTTCGCCTGGACGCTGTTTGCAGTATGTGGCCACCTTTCTGCTCCACCTTCTCTTACTTCCTCTCTTCCTGCTCCTCCTCTTTATCCTCCGTCTGTTCTACTTTTCTTCCTTCTCTTGTTCGTTCTTTTCCTTCTCCTACTTCTCCTCATCCTCTTCCTTCTAATCCTCTTGCTCCTTCTCCTGCTTTTATCCTCCATCTTGCTCCCATTCCTTCCCTTCTCATTCTTCTATTCCTCCTGCTTTCTCCTCCTCCTTTTCCTCATGCTCTTTTTAACAGCAGGTTAGATATTCCAGCTTTACCTCCATTACGTGTAAATGATAGCTATAACACTGTATGTTATCCTCCCTCTGATCACATTGTGAACGGCTGCTTTCATTTGGTAATCACCCCGTCTCACAGATAAAGGGTCTGGCTGCAGATATATAGTGTACACAAAGTTTATGGTTCTAATCTTTATTTTATCGTAATTGCTCTTTTATTACTGTTCCTCACCACATGCTCTATTTTATACTTCATATATTTAATTATTTCCTTTTTCCTCACAGACAGAAGAAAAAGCTCACTCTGAGGTAAGGACCTTGAGCGGGAGAAGCTGCTTTAAAAGAAACAGTGACATTTGTAAATGCAAGATTTTTCTAGAGAGGTTTGTAATCCTGCCAGCAGACTCTCAAATTAGCACTCACACATAGAAACACCCAAACAATCCATCCATTTTCCAACCACTTATGGTCAAGGTCCTCTAGAGCCTACCCCAGGTGGGGGCACCCCAGGTATGATGTTAGGTCATCACAGGCACCAGAGATGTACACATACTTGGGGTGATGATATGCATCAAAATGTTTTGAGCAGTGTTGTTTTGAGCAGTGTTGTTTTGTGCAGAGTAGTGTTGTTTTTACTTGGGGTGATGATACGCATCACAATGTTTTGAGTAGTGTTGTTTTTACTTGAGGTGATGATACGCATCACAATGTTTTGAGTAGTGTTGTTTTTACTTGGGGTAATGATACGCATCACAATGTTTTGAGTAGTGTTGTTTTTACTTGAGGTGATGATACGCATCACAATGTTTTGAGTTGTGGTTTTGAGCAGTGTTGTGTTGTTTTTACTTGGGGTGATGATGCGCATCACAATGTTTTGTGCAGTGTTGTTTTGAGCAGTGTTGTTTTGAGCAGTGTTGTTTTGTGCAGTGTTGTTTTGAGCAGTGTTGTTTTGTGCAGAGTAGTGTTGTTTTTACTTGGGGTGATGATACGCATTCACAATGTTTTGAGCAGTGTTGTTTTGTGCAGTGTTGTTTTGAGCAGAGTAGTATTGTTTTTACTTGGGGTGATGATACGCATCACAATGTTTTGAGTGGTGTTGTTTTTACTTGAGGTGATGATACGCATCACAATGTTTTGAGTTGTGGTTTTGAGCAGTGTTGTGTTGTTTTTACTTGGGGTGATGATACGCATCACAATGTTTTGTGCAGTGTTGTTTTAGTAGTGTTGTTTTGAGCAGTGTTGTTTTGTGCAGTGTTGTTTTAGTAGTCTTGTTTTGTGCAGTGTTTTGTGCAGAGTAGTGTTGTTTTTACTTGGGGTGATGATACGCATTACAATGTTTTGAGTAGTGTTTTTCTGAGTAGTGTTGTTTTGTGCAGTGTTGTTTTGTGTTGTTTTGTGCAGTGTTGTTTTGAGCAGTGTTGTTTTGTGCAGAGTAGTATTGTTTTTACTTGGGGTGATGATATGCATCACAATGTTTTGAGTAGTGTTGTTTTGAGCAGTTGTTTTGTGCAGAGTAGTGTTGTTTTTACTTGGGGTGATGGTACGCATTCACAATGTTTTGAGCAGTGTTGTTTTGTGCAGTGTTGTTTTGAGCAGAGTAGTATTGTTTTTACTTGGGGTGATGATACGCATCACAATGTTTTGAGTAGTGTTGTTTTTGAACAGTTGTTTTGTGCAGAGCAGTGTTGTTTTGAGCAGTTGTTTTGTGCAGAGTAGTGTTGTTTTTACTTGGCATCATGATACATATCACAATGTTTTGAGTAGTGTTGTTTTGAGCAGTGTTGTGTTGTTTTTACTTGGGGTGATGATATGCATCACAGTGTTTTGAGTAGTGTTGTTTTGAGTAGAGTTGTTTTGAACAGTGTTGCTGGGCACTTTCCTGTCACTGTGGTTAGAACTGTTATGTCATGCTTCTGGGACCTTGGGTCCACCTGGGTTACATGTGTGAGGAGTTTGCATGTTCTCCCCGTGTTGTCGTGGGGTGTCTTCTGGCTGCTCCTGTTTCCCTCCACAGTCCAAATTGTTCATAGGTGTGAATGGTGTGTGAGTGTGCCCTGCAATGGGTTGGCCCCCCGTCCTGGGTTGTTCCTTGCCTTGTACCTGTAGCTTCGAGGATAGGCTCCAGACCTCCCACAACCCTGAACAGGATAAATATTTTCAGAAAATGGGTGGATTGCTGTATGGAAACTTTGATCAGCAATGAGCAACTTTTCGCAATCATCCAGATCAAGATGAGTTTGTCTCATCTGGTTGGCAACTGCCTGACAACATTGTTCAAAAACTGCCCTGTGCATCATCACCTTCACACACTGCAGGAAATCCAGACTCTAGTTCTACTGTATGTCTCACACAAACTCTAGAAAGAGAAAGCAGAGGCAAGATTTGACCCCACAACCCAGGAGGTAACGGTACTAGTCAGGTATGAAGGACAATGCACCATGCCACTTGTATATTATTATGGTATATTACTGGTATGTTATTTAAGGAAATAACACATGCTTTTGGGCAGGATGGATGAAAATGATTGAATTTTCCTTTTATTTTTGGTCTTTTAGTCTGTCTCACTGGGTTCAACGATGTAATAACAAAAATTCCTGTGCCGACAGCAAATCAGGAAGCTTCGCCGAGAGCTGGACGCCTCACAGGAGAAGGTCGCCAAGCTGACCTCCCAGCTGTCATCCAACGTGAGTCAGGGATCGGTGTGGACTCCATTAGCTTCCTAATGCATCACTCCTGTACTGCGGATATTCCTGTGCCGGCCCTTTAAGGAACATGACCTGTTATCGGCTAAGGTGGACATGTATAATGACAGTCGTGTCACAGCTGCTGATGCAGCATTTCACTGAAAGCCTAAATGTTGGGAGAGGCTTCTTTGATTGGCTCCTCTGTCCTATAACAGCAGGGATTCAAGCAGTTTGATTTGAAAGGAAATGCCCTATGGATTGCTAAACGCCTCCACACACGTTCAGGGTAGCCGAGTCTAAAACATGGGGGCTAAGCTGCCCCCCTCCTCTTCGCTATGACCGTGCCCCGCCTCCCCCGTCCCCCCGTGATTGAGTGAGTAATGCAGCGGTGCACAGGGTGCTGGGATTGTGTGCGGCTGTTTAGCAGTGATAAGGAGCTTTGCTTTGTTTATAAAGTGAAGACTTTAACACTTTAATGAAGACATTTACTTTGCAAGGAGGGACGCTCACGGTGCGTTTCCAACCTAGAGACAAAAGAGAAATCTGAATGCAACTGACTTTCTTTAATGGTGCAAATAAGTTTGAGAGCAGTTGTTTGGGGATGTGTACCATGCAATGCTCTCTCCGGAGGAACGTTACACGCATTATGAGGAGTAGTGTATCAGGGGGTGGGGACCCAGCCCCCGCTGAAAGCTGATTGACCTCCAGAGTGCCCCCTCCCCTATCACTCTCTAATTAATATCATTGGCCATTGATGGTGGCCTTTCTATATGAATTATGCCCTCCTTTAAGCCTCCCACCATAAAAAATCCCCAAAACACCCTTGGTTATGAGTAAAAATTATTGTGACATGCCTTCACTAAGGTACATGAGGTGGAACTGCAGTAACAGTCATGATATAGCAGTACTAGAAAGTAGGCTGATTATTCATACTGGTGCAGGGTCTGACAGCCTCATATTATCACTGTAACACAAAATATAAAGCTCATCCTCTGGCTTAGACTTGGACTGATTTATCCCTGAGAACTGTTTAGTCTAAATATGCTCTGCTCTAGCTGTTTGAAGGCGACATTAATATTTAGAGCACATCTGATGCAAATACGCTTTTGGCTAAAGGGACGCGTAGTGGTCCTCTTG
Source organism: Stomatorhinus walkeri (assembly GCA_026784285.1). Classification (NCBI taxonomy): domain Eukaryota; kingdom Metazoa; phylum Chordata; class Actinopteri; order Osteoglossiformes; family Mormyridae; genus Stomatorhinus; species Stomatorhinus walkeri. The sequence goes on from JAODUD010000062.1 coordinate 25,939,953, forward strand.
AATACTAAGCAGCTGATTGGTTCACCATAGTTATACCTCACACAGATATTTTACGGTCCGCTGATCTGCAGGGTGGGCAGTTTGAAGGCTAAATGAGCTGGCTGGCATTTAAACTTCAAGGTCATGCTTATGAGTTGTTATTGATTTAAATAAAAATGGTTTACTTTTAACGGGGAGACATGCCGTGTACTGGCAGGTGTGTGGTCTCTACCCATGAATTATCTGCTAATTTATTTCCAGTTAAAGGCTTAGAATCAGCAGGTGGTCAAGCCAATACAAAACCAGCAGCAAGCGGGTCAGTATTAGCAGTGTTTTCTGAACGACAGAATTAGACATCAGTTCTTACTGTGAAGGGATAAACCACCACCCCAAACCCCCTCCCCACTGCCAGCTGGCCCCTTCTTCTCCATCATCCTCTTCTTTAGCTTTCTTCTCTGCTACATCCACCTATTCTCCTGCCTTTCCCACTAACCCATCTTCTCAGGTTTAGTGGTCAGTGGATCGATGCTAGCTGAAATACGTGGTGCAAATGGTAACAGTTACAGTTCTGGTTCTTTTTCTGTTTATGATTCTGGTTCTTGTTATGGTTCTGGTTAGCATGGCTTGCTCTCTGGCCCAGCCATACTTAAGCTCTAACTCCTTGACTGGTGGCCATCTGATATAAGGCAAACGCTAATAAACACACCATGTGTAACATTGCATGTGTATCATTAGCAACCAATATTAGCAGAATAGATGGTAACACTTTCCTTGACGGCGCAGAAATACTTAGTAATAACTCAGTTACGACTGAAGTACAAATTATGAACAACTATCGTTGCTACTTGAGATAAAAGCTGCGTCATGATTCATTAATGATGAAGAAACATGAGATCAGTATTAATCTTGTGTTTTTCATGACTTGTTCCTTCAGTGGTTCACAGAGATTTACAGAATTAACAGATACAGTCTCAAATACTGCTTGAGATAAAACATGTCATCATTAATAGATGGTGAATTAACATGAGATCGGTATTTAATTAAGTGCTTAATTAATACATAAGTAATAGTATAATACTATATTTGTGCCCCATCAAGTAAAGTGTTCCTGAATAGCTCAGAGCAACAAAGAAAATGTAACTTTTGTAAAACGCATATTTTTTGCCCCCCTTTCTATTTGTCCCAGAAAGCCTGTCTGCATCAGTGTTAGAAGTGTACAGCCTGCAGAGCTGTAAACAGTGACTGACTACAAAGCCCAGAGCGGGTTTATTTGAACTAGAGAAATACAAATCTGTGGCTTACAGGGCCATTAGCACGTTCGCTCATTTCCCTTTTGTCTCTGGGCCCTGTTCCGTAAGCTGGCGGCTGATGTGCGTAGCTGTTGTAGAGGGATACAGCTTTGCTTAACCCGGGGGCCAGACACTTGTTTCTACAGAGAGGCAGGCAGTGAGGTCCAGATGATGCTGCATGTTCCTCAGATGCCACAGATCTCCGTACATGTCAGAAATATTCACTTTCATTTTTCATTTTCACTTTCATTTTCATTTCACAGATCTCTGTGCATGTCAGAAATATTCACTTTCATTTTCAAACTTTGATGTGGTTTAGCATAGTTATATAATATCTGTTTCATTTTTTTTAAACAAAATCAAAGAATTGTACTTGTTGTTGCTTTAGTTGCTAATTATTAAAAGTTTTGTTAGCAAGATCTAGCTTATAATCATGAAAGAAATATGTTGAATAACTGGACCTGAAACTGTCCTCCAGATCAGTTTTATATTTGCGATCCCAGGGTTCTTTGCTGGGAAATCAGCTCATTCTATAAACATGCTTGTTGACAATCAGCATGAGAAGTGGGTTAGTGGGTGGGGGAAGGTGCCAGAACCAGAGTGCCGACCTGTCTCTGTGCTGACTGACAGAGCCTCCCCGCATCCATTAGGCTCACCTGGTGGCCGCCTTCGAGAAGAGCCTCGGCAACATGACCGGCCGTCTGCAGAGCCTCACCATGACCGCTGAGCAAAAGGTGCGTTTCCCCGAAGCCTCTGCATTCCCCCATGGGTGCTGTTGCCCTTCTGTTTAAGCTTGGGAGTTTCGGTTCCCCGTTTTATTAAGGTCTGATTCTCGAGCTTCCTCGAAAGTGAGTGAGGAATGTGAAATGTATAATCCCACATGAAGTGGAATGTGCACCAGCATCAACTGTTATTGCGGCAGTCGGATGCAAATGGCAGGTTTTGGGTTCTGGAGGATTTAACGGATGGACTCTCAATCAGTGATCATGGGGGCTGCATGTGTTTAAGCGGCTCTTAAAACGAGCTCCGGCCTGCTTTCACAAATCCCCTCTGTAAAGCTGACAAGAGTTGTCAGCTGTAATCCCTACTGAATTAAACGGAGGAGATTCCAGCGGGGCGTCTTCGCCGAAGCGTCTGTCATGCCCGGGTGTTGACTCGGGGCGTCTCTCACAACTCCGACTGCTTCTCTGAATCCCCGTCACTAATTCATTCACAGGGTAATGTGGCAGACGGGAGTGGAAATGGCCACTTTCATGGAGAATAGAGAGCAATGCTGCAGGAAGAGATGCCATCTTCACTTCCTGTTTTGAAGTAGCTGTCAGGTGTTAAAGATTCAGTCTGAAAAATGACATTGGTGTTATATTTGTGTTACACTTCAGTTAAGTGTCTGAAAGCTGTGAAACATCCTGGAATTAAAGGATCCAGTCGTCTCAGTTGGCTCCTCTTAACTCGACAGAGCTTCAACAGAGAGATGTGATTGGCCGCCTCTTTCCTCAGGAGTCCGAGCTGGCTGAGCTCAGGGAGACCATCGAGGCACTGAAGACCCAGAACTCAGATGCACAGACGGCCATCCAGGTGGCACTCAATGGGCCCGACCACCCGCACCAAGGTACCGTGTTCAGAGATGGCAGCCTACTACTAAGCAGGTGACCTGTTTGCATCATGAGTGGTTTCTGAAGACCAGTCATCAATCCTGGGTCTCTCACTGCATATTCTGATGGCATCCAGTGTGCAGTTAGTGGTCTTAATAGTGCAGTTCCCCTTGAAACAATAGGGGGTGCTCACAACTGGCTTCTGGCCCCAGATCTGCAGGTTCGCCGACAGCGCTCCTCAGACAGCATGTCCAGCATCAACAGTGCCACCAGCGCCAATAGCCATGCCAGTATGGGCAGCACCGTGGATGTCGAAGCCAAGAAGAAGAAGAAGAAGAGCTGGGTGGGTTGCCTGGGCCTGGAGGGGGGGCTGGGGGAGAGAGCAAGGAAAACACAAGGCTGGCTGAGGGAGCAGTCTCAGCTGCCCCCTACTGTAAGGGATTGGAACTACGCTCAGCAACATTCAGCACAACAACTGTGTTTTCTTTTGGCAAAAAATGGCCACAGACAAAATATAAACAGGTGAAAGGAACCTTGATTGTTCTCTAGTCCTCATTCTTACAGTTTCAAGTCCTCAATTAGTGGTTGAACATTGGAGTTTGCCAGCTGAATAATGAAGTATGTGATGGCTATTGTCACGCATTTCCCTTGCAGCTACGCAGCTCCTTCAAGCAAGCCTTCAGCAAGAAGAAATCGGCCAAGCCGCCATCGCCCCAGTCTGATGCGGACGACCAGGCGGACTCACCCCTAACCTCCTCCCCGAAGCTGCTCGACGCCTCTGAGGAGACCGGCAGCAGCCCGCTCAAGTCCTCCCCCTCTGCCCTCGAGTGAGTCCTGTTTCTTCACTCGTAATGTGGAGGTTTAACTGCAAATGTAGAGCCCAATTCATGCATTCGCACACATGCACAGCATGCAAAACGTCTATAAATGGTGGACACTACACTACCCACAACACCAGCAGAGTAGTGAAGATGATCACTTACGCAGAATTTACGTCAAGATGACGGAGGAAGTGTCATCTCTGTATTTAAGTAGAAAACAATAGTTATATAAGATGATTCAAATTAATTTTTTTTCTTTGTTTATCGTTTTTTACAGTTTTTAGCTTTTTCTGATACATGCATGTCCTAGTAGGCTTCTAACGAAATTCAGTATGTACTGTGTAAGTATACAGTTTGAGATGGGCCCTAAGATATGTATTATGCTTGTTCGCCCCCTTGTGGCTTGGTGGAACTGTGCACTCTCACAGGCTGTGCGAGTGCACGGAGGCCGAGGCCGAGATCATCATGCAGCTGAAGAACGAGCTACGGGAGAAGGAGCTCAAACTGACCGACATCCGGCTGGAGGCACTAAGCTCCGCCCACCACCTGGACCAGATCCGCGAGGCCATGAACCGCATGCAGGTGCACGACACACAGCCCACACGGAACCGGGGATAAGCACTACCGTACATGTCAGCGTCCCGTGTGGAGTTAGGGTTACAGCAAATACATCGACTCTTTTACATTTAGAACTGAGTCAGACCTCAGCTTGTTTCCAGATCCTTGCTAGAGAAGTATCCTATTTTTAATGAACTGTTTCCTTCCTACCTCTGCTTCTTGTGCCTGATGCACATGTTAGACTGAAAATACTCCCAGAATCCGAACTCCATACTCTCTTGCACATACCGTAATTCCATTTAATACCAAGCTCCCTAGAAATTGTGCCTGGGGAAATTACTTTTTAAAAAGCAATAACACACAGCTCCCTGTACCTTTCTATCATCTCATGTTCATCTGTTGTTTAATTGTAGGTATTCAGTACCTCCCAGTAAACATTATTTATTGTGATCTTGAATAGAGTGATATACACAGTATCTGTATTTCACTTCCCACGTATTGTAAAACTAAGAGCCAGAAATAGAGCTCAATGATGCTATTTTCATCAGAGAAGTTCCTCAGACACAGCCTGGTGTTCTTATTCTCCAAGTGATTAATTTAGTTTTTAATGTAAAATTATGGAATGTGCTGTTCTCATACCTTCAGGATAAGGCAAGAGCTTGAGTTTCAGCCAGAGATGGTGCTGTAGAGTAGAATAGAAGTGTAATTGTAGTCCTGGATGCTTTGACATAAATTAAAAAGAACCATAATTTAACAGGTACCAAGTATGTTACACATGTCAACCTGCTGGAGAAAGCATCTTTTTTGTGGCTGTTGGTATTTATTGATGGGTGTGGGGTATTTGTTATATTGACAGTGGCATCTGGGGTAAATATATAATCCAGCCATAATCGTGAAGCTGATTATGAGTATATGAGAGAACCTAGAGTAGAACCAGACCCACATTCATGTCAGCAGAAGAACCAGGACGATACTAACGTGTGGTTAGCTGGTTCTATTAAGGAGCGACAAATGAAACTGACAGAATATCTGAGTAAATCCTGAAAATCGCCATGCCCCCCATCTCCAGAACGAGATCGAGCTCCTGAAGGCAGAGAACGACCGGCTGAAGTCCACGGGAAACAGCACCCCCTCGTCCACTCCTGCCAAAGCGGTGCGCCCCCCCTCTGAGACCTCCAGCACTTCCTCGTCTTCCTCACGCCAGTCACTTGGGCTTTCATTCAACAACCTCAATGTCACCGACACCATCATGACCGGTAAGTCCCCGGAGATCAGCTCTCTGCTGCATGAAAGGCTCTGTCCAGCATCCCAAAGACACGGTTTATTAATAGAAAACTTGACAACGGTACCGTCTACAATGTGTGTCTTGACTAAGTCATTATAATTCAATACATATTATAACTATTATCAAATACAAATAGTGCTAATTACAGAAGCAATGATGTAACATTGTAATAGAAAGCCTGGTGTATTAGTGTGGCTAGAATGATTTATGCATTAGTGTTAGCAATTATCATGCTGTACCAGGTGGTTTTGTGACCAGAGTCACAGTTTTGGGTCCCAAGAGTTTCCATGACGTCATATCCTGTCTATGACAGACATTCTCCTGGATGATGGATACGAAGGCAACTTACGCAAAGAGGGCCGCAGCTTCAGAATCATGGTGACCATCAACAACAGCTCCAGCCGCACCAAGGTGACCAGGCTAAAGCTTCTCGTATATCTGGTTCATCACTGTCTTCTTGAGTTTATCAGGTATCTTGCATGAGGTATAACAGTGAGAATATATGAAGAGGTAATATAATCATTTGTGACTCGTCCCAGGGTTTTAAGTGCCAGGAACACCTCATCGGATCCATCGGAGTTGGCGGGCAGACCAAGTGGGACGTGTTGGATGGGGTTGTGCATCGCTTGTTCAAGGTGAGGGTCATTCATCATGCCTGTCCATATATGTGGGGCTATTTCACACTGTAGGTCCCCAAACCATTTATCATTTTCCTCCTCAAGCAGCAAACCTGACATTGTCTGAGGCATGGTGCCGTGTGCATCCTATTGAAAATGCAGTTCCTTACACACCCAAACAGACATGCTTGGTGTTAGAATGGGCTTGGGAATTCTGTCAGCAAATGGAAGACCAGACAGTGGACTGTGTGTCCAACAGGAGTACATGTTCCGCGTGGACCCCCTGACCAGCCTGGGCCTGAACTCAGATAGCATCATGTCCTATCGGCTGGGTGACGTGGTGCGAGCCCACGGCTCCGAGGTGCCCGAGAAGCTGCCCTGTGGTTGCCTGGTGGGAGACAGCAGCACCATCACCGTCAGCCTCAAAGGTAGAGCCAGAACTTGTTCTCTATGGCTGCGGTTGACCTGAGTTGACTTCCTTTCTCTCAGGGTGTCTGTTGCTTTGTCACAAGATTTATAAGCTTACAGAAAAACTATTTCCTCTGTTTTATTGTCAAGTTTGTGTTTCATAGCACATCCCAATATGCCTGAGTTTGACGTGTCCCTGGGTCAAATAAGGGAGGGACCTGCATTCTATTTTTTAAACCAATCATAGTCCTTCATTGTATGACATCACCATAGAAATTAAAAGCAATGTTTTCTGTTAAGAGTCAAGGTGCACAGATTTGTAAAAATTACCGGTTTTATTGTTGTACTGTTTGTTAAGTGACATGTCATAAATACAAAAAACTGGAACATGCTTACGTGCAAAAGCCGTACAGAGCAATGTACAGACGCTCCTCTATTTGCAATCTTTTAACTTACGAACAAAGAGGACTGTAAGTTCATATTGTGTTCATTGGGCTCCCGTTTCCTATCCGCTACATCAATTTTTTTCTGGACGCCAGTTCCGCCTACCACGACTTCTGGCTGCTACTTTCGCCGCACAGCAGCGTAGCGTGCGTACTCCCAGCATCCTAGTTCTTTGTACTTGCATATACCCTTAAAATGATGTTGAATAACGACTTACGAACATTTCA
>JAODUD010000062.1:25951036-25967180 GCA_026784285.1 Stomatorhinus walkeri
TATGACTGCCCCCCCCCCCCAAACTGGGAAATGTTATCATCAGGTGGGGGTGAGATCACATATTATTTCAGATTGAAAGTAGCAACCATAGATAATTCTGGAAAGTCCTGTCTCCCTCATAGGTCCCAGGCTTTTCCTGTCCTGCCCCATGGATGCTGACGGCGCCAGAGTTTGGTTCACTGACCTGTGGAATTACTCGCTGGTGCCGTACCTTTTAGAAGCTGTGAGGGAAGGGCTCCAAGTGAGTGCAGCAACGTTTGATGGGAGGGGCTTATGCCGTTATGAGAAGCGCAGGCACTGTATGAGCTCATCCCCTTTGTCATGCGCATCTTGTCTGCTTAGCTGTATGGCAAGCGGGCCGCGTGGGAGGATCCTTCCAAGTGGGTGATGGACACCTACCCTTGGAGCTCCGCCTCCCTGCAGCATGATTGGCAGGGCCTGCTCCAGCTGAGGCCTGAGGACGTGGGCTATGACACCTTCAGCGCCAAAGAGGGCCCTCTCAAGCAGACGTCTCACGGCGAATCCGAGGGTGACCCGCTGGTAAGAACATGGCGAGACACATTCCGACATCCCGGTGGGTGACAGCCCCACGCTGCCCCCCAGTGGTAAACCGCTGCGCTCTATCCCACCACAGATGAACATGCTGATGAGACTGCAGGAGGCTGCCAGCTACTCCAGTGGCCAGGGCTGCGACAGCGACGACTCCAATCACCGCGACAAGCCGCTGGACTCCTCGCTGGAATCCACACTGTAGAAGGATCCCCCTTACCAGCTGTCTCTGGGGACGGCATGTGGCAGCCAGGGCCCTGAGACAGAGCTGCACCGGAGCCCACTGGTGTGTCAGGATCCGGCCAATCACGGAGAGACGAGTCCCGATTCGTCGTGATGTGTCATCGTGCACATGGGGCGCAGAGTTGGCGCCTCAAGGGGGCCAGGGAGGGGGCGAGGGGGGTTGGTGCCCTCATTCAGACAAGTGGCCCCCCTCAAACCAGAACCACCCCCCGAATCAATGACTGTTACCACACCCACCTACCCCTCCCCCGATCAACAATTTTATTGTTGACACCCCCCCTCCAGCAGTCAACACTGCTTTGCTCAGATATTTTCTGGTGCTGACACTGCTGGGACGCGGCCTTTGGTTTGCGAGACCGGGTGTCACAATGTGGCTCGCATGCAGTGCTAAATAATCGCGTCCAAGTTAAACTGGAATTTCAATTTTGTTCTATGGTTTTATTATGCTCGCCTGAATGGCAGTCGCGCTGGGCGTCTTTACGTTACGTTTACTCAGGTGCTATGGAGAGACTCCTCTCCGGCCCAAACTCAGACCTCGACATAGCCCCCGCCATACCGGTCTTATGACTGGTGCCAATTTCTGGTTTACAAAATGGCCGCCCCCCGCTTAGAGGTCTACACAGCCCCCTTTGCCAAAAATAAAGCACAAAACACCAGTGCGTCAACCAGATGATGACTACTGCGAAAAACTGGACACTGCAAGAGAAGGATCCTCGGGTGGGGTCGTGCTGTTCACCTCTCTCCTCTAGTTTTAGATCCGCTGTCATCTTCGATTTGCCTGCGTCAGACTCGCATAGCTACTCATCCTCCTTTTACGTGAACTATAGCAACCGAATGCTGCTAACCAGAAAAAATACGTAATTTAAGAGCAAATTTCCAAAACTCATTCCATGCATTTTTTTGTTGTTGTTGTTTTTCAGATGAGGTCGCCAATGTAAAGCTAAAGTCTGGCTTCCTCATCGTCTGTTACAGTATCGGGAACCAAAACTCACTCAGTCCTCATGTAATCCAACAAAGAACTTTCATTACGTTTCCAAAACTCACTATGTCCACAGAGATTTTTTTTTTTTAATGTATCTTGCGGGCTGCGCGAGTTTTGGGATTTTGCTCTTCACTTAAGACAAAAAAGAAACACGGTTATCATTAAGGGACCGCAAGGGGAAGCTATGAAGGGGGCAAATCCGACCATGGTGCTTTCTCTCTGCCTTAAACGGACGCGCAGGGTGTCCAGCGTGTTAGAGGAAAGGCGAATATCGACAGCCAGATTGCCAGGTGACCGTGGTCAGGCCTCAATGGCTGGAGGGAGCGTGTTCTCGCCAGGCGCAAGCGACTGCGTGCGTCCCCATGCAGTGCCCTATTGTCCTATGGACGACCTGCAACTAAGTGCACCTAATCCTGCTATGTCGGGTTTATTCCCACAGCCTACTTCAAAGAGTACATATGGTTAGAAAAACACTTGGGAAAGACCGTTTGCCCAAAGGAAGGGCCTGAGTTTGTGTGTTTTTTTTCTCAGTAAATCTGTCATTATTTGAATAGGAACAGGCAGAGCGCTTCATGGCCAGGCAACAGGTTTTAAGTGGCTGCGATGCGAGGGAGGAGACTTTATTTACGCAGCGAGGGCTGGTGAGTGCCGATGAGCAGAGAGCAACTGCTTAGAGCTACTTTGTCTTGTTTCTTCAAAAAAAGAAAACAGAGGGCTGGTTTTGCACAGTTTCTCGGTGTGGGAAAGACTGTAAATAAAAATTTCTAGAACCATGGACTCAAAGACGCTTCCCACCCTCCCGTTTAACCTTACGCTAAGCTGAGAATATTTATCCCTGTGCTGGCAAGGGGAGACACAATAGCAGACTGACAGCAAGACAAGGAAGGAAATGTCGAAACAGTCCAGCATGCTGCCCCCTACAGGTGTGGCTGCTCATAGCGGTTGGTCATTCTCTGCAGGAGCTACATCACATATTAAAGCATGTGCCACTTTGGTGACATAAAAAGAGAAGTTGCTTAAATCCTTATTTGAAGGAAGAGAGCATGATATATCCGTCTTATGCAGCAGTGTATGAATCAAATAAATTATTCAATGACTCGTAAAAGCACGCAGAATATAGCATCTTCGGTAGAGAATTAAATAAGCATACAAGGTACGATTGCCCAAACGCAGTTCAATGACATTGCAGACGCAGGATAATAACCCAGAGGCAGAGTTCTACTCAACAGAGATAGGATAATGCTCCACAGAGAAAAAAAAATTAACAAAAATAAAAAAGTATTACTTAAAGTAGATTTCAGTTTCACCTTTTCCCTGCAGACATCATGGACCGATAAAGCATGTTTAACTTACTCAACGTTTCCAGTATATCTGCAGAACTACGTCATTTTTCATGTTCAAAACAACACTTTCCTCTGACATAATACCCAGTATACAGATGGACCCTATTAGATCACCACTCTACATTCCGTACTGTGTTGAAGCACAGCAGGGGGCAGGACGGGGTCGATTCCTCTCGGTTTCAGCGGCCTACTGCAGTTGATGGCGGAAAGTGGGAGCTTCGCTCACCTATCGGGTGAGATCCGACTGCAGTTTACAACTCCATATGCAGTCACTGGTGCCAAACCTCAGGACAATCCTGCTTTCTGCAGGCAACTCGTAAGCCTTGTGAGCTCCACACTGCCCCTGCCCAGATTCAACATACACATGGACAGTGCCAGATCCAGGATCAGCGCAAGCCTCTCGCACAAGGTTCAGTGTCAGGCCGAGGCAGCTGATGCTGGATCAACCCTGGGGTTCCAAACTGCCAATAACAAACTGATACTTGCCGGTCAGGCATAACTAATCAACCACAAATGAACAAACATAATTTGAACAGATGTACTGCACGCTGTTCCAGCTCCACTGACAAAAGCAGCCTGCTGCTTGGTTAACAGAATCCAAGCCCACGCAGACCTGTGTAGGCCATGGTGAGTACATCACCCCAGCGACGTGTTCAAAATCCATCTCAGTCAGTGCGTGGCATCTACTACTTGGGAAATCGCTCTTTTCAATTTTTTTTTTCTCCGAAGCATTGTCTTTAAATGTTTTATATTTTGTACATTTGTATGTAACATATGATGTAAATAGACAGAGCGATTTAAATCATCAGAAGAATTTTGTAGTCTTTGTAAAGCCCTAATAAATGGTATTTGGTGTTCCAAAAACACACGATGTGGTGACTTATTTAAAAAATCTAGTTCTAATCCTTGTGGGTCCTTGTAGATTCCTTCTGATCATTCTGGTGTGATGGGTAAGAGGAAGTCAAGGGCGTACGCAGTTTTCCTTTGAGCGGTGAAGGTTATTAATGGAGGGATACAAATGGGGCGAATGTGGCGGCCCCTTCAGGGTGGTCGCCCCCGGATATGCACATGCACCGCTGACTTGGCCTTTCCCGTCTCTCCACAGCTTCCTCCCACAGTGGGACCCTGCCCCCCCCCACCCCACCCCAGCACCACTGGCCCAATGCTCTCTGCAGAAAATTTCGATTGGGGGGGGACATCAGAGGCCAGTTATATTTATGGGGTTTGGCTGCACTGCAGTGTGTCTATTTTCTGCTTAGAACAGAAAATAATCCATATTTCCATTTTATTATTTTGTTGTGTGGAGGCACAAAGAGTGGTCACATATTTAGATCTGCCCGTGCATTCAGAGGGTTGCCAGCTTTAGTCAGCTGGCTGGAGTGAGATTTTTGAAGACAAGTCATACGCACGCATTTACATATACATTACGGTTTTGTTACCTTGTAAATAGTCTATTGTGTTTGCAACCTATCCCAATCCTTGTGATATAACTAATTTTAGCCTTATGATGGAATAATATAGATGTGTCGTAAGATTTCTTGTATGAGCGTGAGAATCAGAATGCGTGGGTGTCACGCCAGACACATAAGACTGCGACCCGGCATCTGGGCATTTATTGGGCTCCAGCCATGTTCAGTCTGCACTCATTGTAGCTGATAGTGAGCAAACCACATTTACCAATGGCCTGTGTGGTGCTGATCGCCCTCTACTGGTGGGAGCCAGATTCCTGCTGGGCCTGTGCATCGCAGCGGTTTCTAAATAATAGCAGTTTTTGTCCAACTGGGTAATGTGCTAAGAATGCCGTCAAACATAAGGACACGCTGATGGTGTAGTAAGAAGGCTGTTTGATAAGGTCCCCAATTGTATAAAACAAGCTTCCGATAGTATAAAATAATAAAAGTGATAACAAAATGTTCTCTTAAACATTGTAAACTTATTTTTCAACAGATTTACTACATTACCCCATTTACTGCTGCACATTTTCTTCGAAACGCACTGTCTATTATTCCATTCCGTCCATGAAAAAAGTTCCTGGTTGGTTTCTGATCCATTTGCACACAGCAGCTTAAAGATCGCCATCTGAGGAAAAATGTTGTCCTTTTAATGTCTCAGTGATATGCTCACTTCAGAGCAGTTTTTCTCTCCTTAATTCAGCGATTTTCTTGAATCATGGCACCCAGTCTGCTTTGGTTCTCATGAGTTACTGAAATGGGTCATTTTGGTCTTTGCTCATCAAAGACACTCATCTTGCCTTTATTACAGCTTTTGGCACATTGGGACACTTGTGAACATTTTTCACATCCATACATATCATCGCCATAAATTGCTTTCATAAGCACAGGAATTTTGATTCACGCGCATCCTTCCAGTGTCAAAAACCCTACTACTGAACGCTGTTTTATACATAACTTGGATGTAGCCATAAGTATTAATGAACACTATTGCTTATGAGCTTTGAACATTGAATTGAAATATTGAACTAATCTCGTTTACACTACGCTATACCGGCTACCAAACATTTTTCTGACTACCGGAAATGCCACGTGGCACTTATCAGCAATTATACTTATATTATTTTTAAGCACTGATTAATATAAAATTATATTACTTACAGATTTCCATATAGTAGATAAATCATAAAACATGAGCAGCTCCACAAAAAGTAATCGATGCCTGCTTGGTATTTTCTTTTGTTATTCTTATGGTTGCTGCCATCTAGTGGATAGGTAAAGTAATTGCTTGATTTCTTTATGCGCTCCGAATCCTAAGGCATGCTTTCCGGATATTTCGAGGTTGCATTTGGGCCCTGTGACCCATTAGCTGTTTTAAATTGGCCCTGAAGATCATACAGTAAGGAACAGGGTTTCATAAAAGATATTTGGGGAGACTGGACTATTAGGTTGTAGCCCCAAATATTTTTCTGTAGCCCCAAATTTATCTTGCCAGTCATAAGTTACATTCCCTGCTGAATGGTGGGGGCAAGTCATAGGCTGACGTTACTTTCAACAAGTCTGACCATTTGGATCCTCGAAGCCAATCCTCGGTCAACCCTTGGCCCCACGAGTAAGAGTTAGCTATTACTAGGAATGGGCCCAGCCACATTTTTTTGGTTCCGATCCGATTCCAATACACAACTGTCAGTACCAATACAGATTCTGATACGATAGCTCTATTTACTTTAATAATTTATATATACATTATTCCTGTATTTTTGCCCAAATATTTTTTTTAAAAACTGGACTCTGTTCTGGTTCCCTTTGTCTGTAACTATAAAGCCCATAGGATTTCTAAACAACACCCATGTAAACCCAAAACGCAGGGAGGACTTGCCTTCCCTAATTTTCTTTACTATTATTGGGCTGCAAACCTTGGGGCCCTGACCTCATGGATAGATTTTATTTCAGTGGGAGAGAACTGGTTGGTGTTGGAACAGGAGGAATGTTTTCCATATTCAATTAATACAATACTATTATCACCTGAAGGTATAATTAGTTCACTTTATAAGCATAAACCTCTTATTCATAATTCTGTTTGTATATGGAAACAATTAAAGACTCAAATTTCAAATTCACCCAAATGACGTTTTTGCTCTTAACCCCTCCTTTCGCTCTTCGATGTTAGGTAGTGCATTTGAGCTTTGGAAAAATGTAGGATTACAAAACGTAGGGGATTTATATGTAAGTGGAAAATGTGCTTCCTTTCAGCCGCTGTGTAGAGTATACCTTCTAATCACTTCTTTAGGTACCTTCAAAGAAGAGACGTTGTGACGTCTAGCATTTCTAATTATGTCACAGCGCACATTTCTGGAAACGTGTCTTAGATACGGTAGTACCATTTCCTTGTTTTACAAGGGTTTAGAACAAGCGAAAAGTCCATCTATGGAGAACATAAAATCTTCCTGGGAAGAAACTTGCAGTAGAAATCCCCAGTGAAATTTGGGGACAAAGTCTTGAACTGGTTCACAGATGTTCCATTAATGCAAGACATTGTCTCATTCAGTTTAAAGTGCTTCATATGTTCATTATTCCAAGTGTAAATAAAATAAATCAATATATTTACCTAAATATAAATAAAATAATAAAAAATTAAATATTTCCATAAGTGTTGCCCTTGTGTGACAAATGCCAGTTTTTAGATTCCAATCTGTCTCATTCCTATGTTATGTGTGCCAAATTAGTTTCTGGAACAAAATATTTCAAGTTTTTTCAGATACATTAGACATTCTAATTGAACCTGGTCCTATATTAATTATATTTGGAGTTTCCAAAGAATTTTTGAGACTTACACAGTTTGTTTCATATGGGTTGATCTCTGCCAAAAAACCTATCATTTTGTTTTGGAGAAAAAACAAGTTCCAACTCTTAAATTATGGCTGCCAGAGTTAACGGGTACAGTACATCTGGAAAAAATCAGGTATATCCTAATAAACAAGATTTTGTTATTTGAAAAAATCTGTTCCCCTCTCATTTCCTTTCTACAAACTTGTGATTAATATGATCACTGTACCCTGAGTGTCAGAAGCACAGAACGGTAAGGACCCAGATATGCGGGTGATGAAGCAGTCTTTATTGGACAGGGGCCGGAGACAAGGGAGAGGGCTAGAGCGGGTGCGAGGAGCTGGGAGGCTGTGGTTCTTCGGAAGGGGACCGTTCCCCTGAAGGGAGAGGCGAGGCGGAGGTCTTTCGGGGATCGGGCGAGAAGAGAGGTCGTTGTTCCGGGTAGAGGTCGAATTCAGGGTGGTCAGTCCGAGGGCAGGGCACAGGACAGGGGCACGAGAGGAGGGGAACGACGGACACAACGGCATCAGGCGAGAAGAGCGGGTCAGGGCCGGGATCTGGGCTGGGGAGGCAAAGGAAGAGATTAGGGCAGATACACAAGTCAGACTGAACGGGTACGGGAGTGAGGGAACACGGAAGACAAAAGAATGCTTGGTAATGGCTTTCATCAGGAGCGCAATACTTCGCACTGGACTGTGCCGACTGCAGCACGTATATTCGTGACCTGATTGATGGGAGGATCGTGACACCTGTCGGATCCTGCCCCTATGGACGTGACACTGAGGACCTGCTTTTAACATTGATAGCACTGGTGGGTGGTTGGTTGGGGAATTTTTGTTTATTTTTATGACTGCTAGTTGTTTCTACTAATAAAAATATTTAAAAACGAATAACATATATATACGTTATAGCTTAATATTAATTAAAGTAGTACATACAAATGAAAACATGTGCGCCAAAAATCTTTAATTAGGCTACTACAGAAACATACATAACGTACTTTTTCCAACTCGTTCGTACATTTTGGCTTAAAAGTTTTTGAGGCATTTGGAGTTCAATTTTTACAAACAAGGAAACCCAAGATGCAAATGCTGAAAATGCCCCACAATTTCTCTCCCACTGGCAGCCGCGTCACTTACACTTCGCTGCGATCACAGCCCCTCGTATCACAAGCTGTAGCGATTTCGCAAAACACGCAGTTCCGCCCACTTCGTTTTCACAAACCGCTGTGCTCTTAAAAGCGTAAAATGCTTCCCGACCGCCGACCCGCCTCTTATGTTACGTCCTTACGCTCCTCCTCCTGCAGCGTAAATGTGCATGACGTCACAGCAGGCGGAAGTCACCGCGCTTATACACTGAGAGGCAGAAATACTGAGCGACAGTGTTACTGTTCGGCTTGAACGCTGCAAAAAGCACATCTACAAATAAATTTAACAAGAAACAAGCGCTATCTTTGCAGAACAGCCGAAAACTAAATAAGTATCGGACTTAATTGTTCGGTCACATATGGCTGATACCCGATCCGTCAAATAGGTCTGATTGGATGCGAATACTGCTCAGAATATCGGATCGGTGCATCTCTAACTATTAGGAAATGTTATGTAAAAAGGGTAGGTATAATAAGCTGAAACGTAAGCCTACACCTTTTTCTGTCAATATTCATACATGTTTTTGCATGTATGTATGTGACCGAAAATAAATTTTAATGTATTCATTCTAATAGGGAGAGCAGTGATTTAATTTTACGTTTCAGGGTTGAAATGATGGAATGGGTAAAGCAGCCATTTTCTCATATTGGTCAGTTGCATTTAGAATTGCGCAAATCAAAATACTGACAGAAATGTTTGTGGGCAATACATCTTCAGATGTTTTTTGAAATTCATAGACTTCTTTCTTCCAAGCATATGCCCACGTGGCATTTCTCCCACAATGCATTATGTTTTTTATTTACATCAGTTTGCTCTGTAATAAGTCTTCGTACATGGATTCAACGTGAACACAGACACCTTTATTATAATAATTAATCTGATCAATAACATTTTTGTTTGAGAAGATTGTGAGTGTATTTTTGTCTATATTTTTAACGTTGAGTATTTAGGAACTACATTACTGCCTTTCTCTTTTGCAAAGGAAAAGGCATGCTCAAATAATCTGGGGGTTGTAGACAACATGTGGGCTGTGCCCCTGCCCTCAGTACACTCTAGAAGGCCCCTGGATGAGCAGGTGGTCTGCTGTGTTTTCTCCTGGGCAGACTGCAGATCATCCGTAAGGTATCAGTTTTGCAGAGATGATTGATCAACAATTACAAAGACAGAGACAGATAAACTTATAAAGGAGTAGCACCTGGCTACTGGATGGTGATTTTAGGTGGATCCGGCAGGAAATGACACTGGTGCTTCACGGCATGGGAAACTGTCATAGGACAAAACAGGGAAACTCCATTACATAAAACAAGCAACCACCCAAAACAAAAATTCAGGGATCTAAATAAGTTACAGCTAAAATGAACATTTCCAGGAAGCAACACTAACTCCAAAAGCTTGTTAAGGTCATCAAATTAACATTAAATAGTCTGAAGACAGGGACACGTACAGTGCCGGATTCCAAAGATGTCATCCCACTCATTACCTCCTTTTTAGGACAATCGAAACAGCTAAATGATTAAATCAGGCATATTTTTCAACTTCACACAAAACAAACAGACATATCTGTCTGATTGGGGAGCATGCACTTTTACAGCACTTTGCGGTACCCACCACACCACAAAACACATCAGGATCCTGGTTGGTGACCCCCCCCCTCCCCCAGGCCAACACAGTCTCACCCTATGGAAATGGCCATCCACCTGCCTTCTATCTATGTCACACAGCCATACAGCAAGACAGGGGTTTCCTCCTCTTACAAAGATATCAGAAGCACCACACACCCCTTTCCAGGGACCTCATGACCCCCCAGTCCCATGCTCTCCCAATAAACCTACGGACTTCATAGGAAGAGTCACCATGAATGTCACTGCTGAGGTAAGTGAACCTCTCGACGCGGTTGACATTCTCTCTGCTGACAGTCATGCTGCTGATAGCTGTGCCCAAGAGGTCATTAAAGGCCTGGATCTTGGTATTTTTTTTTCCAAGGCACTTGCAAGCCCAGGCACTCAGACGCCTCGCTCTGTCTCTCGAGAGCCCCTATCAGAGCCTCCATTGACTCTGCGAAGATCACAGCATCGTCGGCAAAGTCAAGATCGGTGAATCCTTTTTCAGCAACAGATGCCCCACAGCCGCTGGACCCCGGGACCCTGCCCAACATCCAGTCAATGCAAACACTGGACCGAATAGGAGCAAAAACACACCCCTGATGAAACCCAGAATCAACTGGGTTGAACGCAGAGATTCTGCCTCACTGCATTCACTGTAGCAGTGTACAGGCCGGCCATGACCTCCAGTAAGTTCCAGGGCAGCTTGATCAACTGAGTTGAATGCTTGAAAAAATCAACAAAGGCTCCAAAGAAAGTCTGCTGATATTTTTGTTTGTGATCAAAGAGACCCCTAAATGCCAGGACGCAATTGATGGTAGATCTTTTAGCCGTAAAACCAGACTGCTCTGGTCACTGGTAGGCAAGCAAGTGATTGCTATTGAGGATGAACCTAGCAAGGACCTTACCCAGCATATCTGGAATGAATTAAATATAGAATCATTTAAGCATATCATATGAGCTAAAGCCTAAAGGACTAAAAGTCAGGATCTTCAAGTCAAGTCAAAAGTACCTCCTCTTCTTCAGACCACCTGGGACTCCTCTCTAGAGTAGACCCAGACCATTTACATAACATTTTATGCACATGTTGAAAGATGGATAAACAACACATTAAAATGAAATTCAACAATTATACAATATCTTAAGATGAAAAATGAAATGGCGATACTTTACTGATACCTATGGGGGATTCTCTATTCGGCTGCCCCATCTTGCTCTCCATGATACATGTAGTAGTTGAACGCAAACTTAGTGGCACTATTTGTTTTCAACCAAATTGTAGAGATTATTTATTTTGGAAAATTATGGGCCGGTTTCTCAAACAAGGATTAAGACTAGTCTTGGACTAAATTGCCGTTTCAATGGAGATTCGCCATTGTAACTCAAAGCTAGTCTAGGCTTAGGCTTAAACCTTGACTGGGAAACTGGCCATTTAGGTCTACTTCAGATAAAATGAAAAAGGCAATTCCACTTAATTCCACTTGGAGGTGTCCTTGCTTCAAAAAGAATAAAAGATATAGTTAAACCAATGGAAGCAGTTTCAAACCTAATTCTAAACCCATGTCAACCATAATCCTATCTGAAACCATAATCTTAAACATGGCCTTTTGCCAGGTAAAATTAACCCTAATTGTACTGGTAACCTCAACTCTAATGCTATTGCATGTAGCCTACTGAGCGCACCCTATAAAATGTACACTACACACTACTGATTTTACAGTTTTTCTCAATTGCTTTGGCACATTTAATAAACATAAACATAAGAACATAAATTTACAAACGAGAGGAGGCCATTTGTCTCATCAGGCTCATTTGGGGAGAACTTAACTAATAGGTCAGAGTTGTTAAAATCTTATCTAGGTCTGATTTAAAGGAATCCAGGGTTTTAGTTGGTGCTACACTAGCAGGAAGACTATTCCATACTCTAACTACATACTGTGTACATAATTGCTTTCTCAAATTCATTTTAAAATGTTCCCCGCTAATTTCCACCTATGGCCACAAGTTCTAGTGTTTAAACTAATATTAAAGTAGCCATTTGGCTGAACAGCATTGAGACCGGTTAGTAACTTATATACCTGGATCATAATCTCCTTTGAGTGAGGCTGAACAGATTCAGCTCAGCTAACCTCTCCTCATAAGACATTCCTCATTCTCCATCATTCTCGTAGCCGTCTGTTGAACCTTTTTCAAAGCAGCAATGTCCTTTATAAGGTATGGTGACCAAATCTTCGCATGATATTCTAGGTGGAGTCTTACCAAGGAATTGTGTAATCATAGCATCGCCTCCCTTGACTTAAACTTCACACACCTAGAGATGTAACCCAACATCCTATTGGCCTTTTAACTGCTTCCCCACACTGGTGAGAGTGGGACATGGAAGCATCAACATACACACTGAGGTCTTTCTCATAACCAGCTATCTTTATTTCAGTGGAGCCCATAAAATATCTGTACTTTATATTTCTGCTCCCTGCATTGATTACCTTACATTCATCCTACCTTAAATGTCATCTACCAGGTATCATCCGAGTCGCTAATTAGATCAAGGTCCTGTGCTGCTAGTTTAGTATCTGCTACACCAGCCACCTTGGTGCAAATTTAACCAGTTTACTGTATGTATTGGTGTCAATATCATTAATGTGGAACAACAATGGTCCTAAAATTGAACCCTGTGGTCCCCCACTATGAATGCAGGCCAACAGTGACATTGTGCCTCCAATAACTACTCGCTGCTTCCTTGTCTGTTAACCAGTTTTCGATCCAAGCTGCTACAGTTCCTAAAATCCCTGCAGCTGAAACATGAATGAAACATCCTTAACATTCTCAAGACTATAAGAGCATTTCATACAACAGTTCATGCATGTAGCACCATGCTCTGGTTTAGCTGCAAAGCTTGTAACTTACCCATACCAATTAGCTCATGTCTTCATAGCAAATAATTCCACCAATGAATTAGTCAGTGCCAGCAAAATGAAAAGTTCAGTCTGCATCATTTTAACCATGAGATTCAAAAATCTTTCTATAAACTGTCAAACAGTATAAGCATGATCTTTAGCTCCAAAAATCTTGAATGATAGTCGGTTACCACTTTCCCATTGTCACTGACCAATCATTTTTCATTAGCAAATTGATACTTATTCATGTCAAAGACACCAGTGTTAACATTGCGAGGTTCTACATCACTGTATGTAAAGTTCACTGGCAAGAGGAAGCACTCGCATGCACATATAACTTCAGATCTCAAGACACAGTACGAGAGCAAACAAAAAAGTCACACTGCACTGTATAACACAAAAACAAAATTGCAGTGCCTGAACAACAAAATAACAACAAAATCATGTACTATAAGAACCAAAAACACAGCAATGGTATATCACTGCAACTTATGGAATATATTTTAAAATAATTTTGACAGCTTGGTTATCTGATTTGCCTGTGGTGTCTATGATCACACACATTTACAGTACATTTTTCAGTGTAAAATTATTACAATGTAAAACTACATAATCTATTTTGACCAGCAAGCCTGATGCAACTGAAAATTGTACAAAATCATTTGCATATGTGTAATAAAACATTTGGAAATGTGTGTGTAGCAATGAGAAATGATGATTCTTCTGTGCAGAAGTGACATTATGGTGTAGGGGTTACACTTGCTGTTTTGCAAATGTTAATTGTCATTTGAGAAATGCTCCTAAGAAATTCTGACATTAATACTACAGCTCAGTAGTTAGCATAACAGTAGTGTAGGACAGTCCTTCCTGGGAGCAGAACCAGCAGTCTTCTGGGTTCAGTGTCTGGGACCTTAATTACCATCAGCACCATGCGGAATCAGGGCAGGCTGTCCTTAGGTGGGAAGCAGAGGTGGTTGTGTTAGCTGGCTTTCGTAGGCTTGGTTTTATCAGCTGAGCGTTCTGTTAGCGCTGGAGCGCGACTCGCGCATGCGTCAGCATTTCAGTGCTATGGGAAGTTTGTTGCAACCTGCACCACTCTCTCTGCAGCTTCTTTATGGGTCCTCACTATGTCTGATCGACAGTGGACAATGAAACCAAGCCTGAGTGCTCAGCTCATATAACAAGGATCCAATTTGCTGTACAAACATGGCTTTTTGATCCTACTATGTGTTCACTCAGTGTATGTTTGTTTTTTTCTGGATGTTGTGAGGCCTATTGGGTGCTACTGTGTCTTCATGGGAGTCCACTGTATGTATTGGTGTCAATATCATTAATGTGGAACAACTTCGGTCCAATAATTGAACCCTGTGGCTGGGTGTGTGCAGAGTTTGCATATTTTTCCTGTGTTTGTATGGATTTCCCCCAGGTACTCCAGGTTCTCCAAAAGCCATGCTGTTAGTTGAACCCATGTTCCTAATTTGCTGTGAGTATTTGTGACTTGTGATAGATATCATGCCACCCAGGACGTCCCCTGCCTTCTGCACCGTTCTTCGAGGGATAGGTTCCAGGCTCACCACAACCCCGCACTGGTAGTTATAGACGATGGATGGATAGACAGGTGCATTAAGTTATTTACCTCTGTTGCAGTTCCATGCTCGACCAGATGATGGCAGTATTATGTTTTCAAAGAATCCTATTTTAGAGAAAATAAACATGTTTATTTGTATGTCTGACAATGAAATGCAACCAAATCTGCATTCAGTAAGTCTCTAGAACATCAAACAGTCCGTGTTTTTTTCTAAAGCTGTCGGTCTTGTCTAGTCAAAGTGAACCCGAAAGAGAAACAATAAAATAGCTAGTTATTTTTCAATTCAGGCTAACTTTTCTTCTTTTTATAATTCCTAATAAAATAACCAGCTGGTAAGAAATGTGTTCTCCAGCAAAAGAGCAATATTACACCAGCAATTTATCTGAGAATTTCAGTGCGACGGCATTATGTTCTCTTTTCCATGGCAACCGGAGACCCAGATGCATAAATTAAACGCAAAGTGAAGCGATGCTGTGGTGAGAACTCGTCGTGAGGATGTGTGTTCCTAAAGCGCTGTCACAGATGCTGAAATCCAGGTCACTTCCTCCATAAATAAATTCTGGAGGTTCCCACTGAAAAACTTAGCAGGGCGTTGGAGACTCACAGGAGAGCTTACATCCTGGATAGCTGAGCACAATTTTGCATGAGCAATCGAGAGAGTATTTCGGCCCCTGGTGTGTATTTATGAGATTATTTAGCCCCAGTTTTAAATGTAAGGATAAGGGATTTTTTTCACATTTATTATCAATGCTATGAAACCCAAGATCTTGAGCGCCACCTGTCTGCAGTTGGTGTTCCTGAGTCACTTTGCCTGTCAGGCTACATCTGGCGAGGTCAGTGCCCTTCTGTCTTCACCATTGCCGGCTCACAGCGGGCCTCACTCAAAATGCCCCGGCTTCCCTCCGGTTCGCTCTGGCCGAGCACCGGACTCCGTGGGCCGGAGGCACGTGCCATACGGAGAGTGACCCGGCACTATGTAGCCAGAGAGAGCGTCGGAGACAGCTGGACCTCTCGTGGCGTGGCTGTGCTGAGCACCTGGCTGTCCACCACCAGTTTGTGGGCTCCATACCAGATTGGAACACCACGGGACATGAAGCGGAAGCATCTACTGCCTGTCTGTCAGGAAGATGGGCTGCAAAAAGGAGGGTTAGGGCCGACTAATGGACAGGCTGCCCTGGGCCCCGATTAAATTAGGGGCCTCGCCATTGAAAAAATGGACATCATTAAATCTGGCTCATTCATCCATAATCATCAATTCTCCCCCCTCGCTCTGCAAAATTTATCACTAGCACCCCCTTCTCATATTAGCAGATTATTACTGTTGCATTGTTTTTAATTCTCTCTCATTTCTCTTTTGGCTCAAATAGCATAGATGACCCACTTGGGGGGTCCCCTGGCCATGTAAGCCTGATTAGTTGTCCCCCCCCCCCCCCACCCCCCAAAGTGTATTTCATAACTGTGTACTGTGAATTCATGACTTGAGTAAAATCTACAATGGGGGGGGGGGGGGGAAAAC
>JAODUD010000062.1:25982097-25992467 GCA_026784285.1 Stomatorhinus walkeri
CCCCCCCCCCCCCCCCCCCCCCCCCCCCCCCCCCCCCCCCACTTGGGCAACTAAACTGCAGTTAAAAGTGTGAAACCCTCTGGCTGACGCTCGGCGATGACAGGATTAGGTGCCGAGAGTCAGCTGATTCAGAGTCTGACACACATCTAGGGTGAGACCCGCTGAATGGCAGGATTCTCACGCATTAAATTGGGTTATTTCATACCCTTTTATCACTGCTCCTTCTGTGATTGTACGAGCAGGTCCTCAAAGAGCAGCCGCCACGTACCTGGCATCACTGTCTCCTGTCGGCAGGGGCTCCATAAATTTGGGGTTTCCAAGGGCCCCTGCCATTCAGGGCCCTAACAAATTTGGAACATAATTGGATTGGTCTGGGTTGGGGACTCACATCAGTTCCTTTATTAAGGGCCCTGCATGTGATACGGGTGCGAGTTTGCTGGAATCCCCAAGGGTTCTGTTTGATGACACTCTCTTTGTGGTAAGATAACAATCATATATATCAAGAATCCTTATGCAAATGGATGCTTCATCTACACTACAATCTCATGAAACAAATGTATGTTTTTTTGCCAGGAGAATCAACAAAAGATAATGACTGCACGCCTGTATAATTAATTAACCCCTCGTTTGTGACACGCAGGGACTGTACAGCTGGGAGCACAGTGACGTAGAGGCCTGGAATGTGTATCTGGTCGGTAATTTAGATGATAAGAAATGAACTGGTTGTTTCCAAAAGGCCGTTTTGCACGTGATCTGAAGACGCCCTGGTCTGTTTTTCCTCGCTGCTCTGTTGGCAGTGGAGGAAGGGTTTTGGCTGCAATTAATATCCATTTAAAATCAGCGGAATGCTAAATGGTTTTGGTTTTGAATGGGGTCCTGACTTGCAGGAGTCATGTGGCTCAGCTGAAGCAAGTGCAGCTTGTGGGGAAACGGGGAGTCGGGAGGCTTTGATCACGACGGCAATGATGGTCTGTCTGCATTTCAAAGGTGCCTCTTCCACTTCCGGCCGCTGAAAAGATACAGTGGGACTGATGATGATCTGGAGGATTGATCCATACACACGTCCTTGCAGCACACGGCACCATCTGAGGTGCAGGTGCGGATGGATCTATCACCTGCTGTAAGCCGTTTGTGGATAAGGCAGAGAGTGGATAGATACATTACCCATAAAAAAAATAAGATAATAGGTAAATATAATAGGTAAATAAATACACAACACTGATTGTTTTTATGTAGAGTGATGTTTGCTGACTTTGGAATGGAGATCATGCATCTGGGGGGGTCCATGCTGATCAGGCGGCTTGCACCCCAAGTCCTCTCATGTCCGTGGGGACATCGCTCCTCTTCTTGCAGTGGGACATTCGATTTTTTTATTAACTATTTGGCGTTACTCATATTAATTAATGAGTAACATTATTAATCAGCACAAGCAATATTTGAATGGAGTTGTATATTATTAATACCTGCCCCAGAATTTCTGTATAACAAGAAAAGCATATATAAATTTAAGCTTAAAATATTATTTGGCAGTCTTCCGTTACAAAGGGAGCAGCTTTTGGAGTAACATTCATTTTCCTATTCCGGGTAATATTACAGGCTTGAGAAAATTATGCAGGGTGCGTGGCTATACAATTGGCAGTCATGCGTTAATTTCGAAGTATGTGAAATCTGTTTGCGATTTGTGTTTCAGCTCAGGAATGTTACACCCCAAGGCAGTCGGTCTAGTGATTACAGTCGGTCCCGGACAGTGCCCGCTTGGCGGTGCCTTTTTCGGAGGGTGTCCATTTCGGGGGGTGTCTTTCAGAGGTACGCCTGTCATATTTCCTCATTAGTATCAGTGGCAGGCGCCCCCCTTCAGAACAGGCCCCAGGTGCAGTCATACCCTTTGCACCCCTCCCTCGCGCCCGCAGCCGCCGACTACAAAGACTTCAAAGAGATTGCTTCAGACAAGAGGCATCGCTCGCTGCTTTAAAGTAAGCAGAATTTATTAGGCGGCTGCACTGGAAGTGAAAAGAGACTCACTGCTACATGTGTTCAATAATTTATAAATAATGTCTTTTCAAAAGTGACACCATTGTGCGGATGTATGCAATAAGCAATGTCTGATTAAAAATGGCTCCCTAAACTTATCCAGTTACTGTTATTTGAAAGATATGCAGGTCTGTCTGGCTCAACAATGCGACCGCGAGGATGTCTACAACACCAGTAACTCCTCAAGGCACCCAGATCATAAACACTCCTCTCCTTCTTTTTTATATCGTGTCTCTATCCCTCCAAGAACCAACAAGGACATTAGCCATGGAGCCTGCTTCTACTCCGCTGCAGGTTACACCGTCTTTAGATCTGAATCAGTGGAAAATGCAATATTGCGATATCAGTCAAGACCGAATGAATGGGAACTGGAGACATTAAACCACACATCTGTTTGGATTCTGAAGGAAATCTATCCTGGAGTGAACTGACACTAACTGTTGTGTTAATTACGTCAGCTAATACAAGTGTCTCTAATAGCTGTTAAAAGTGTTCTTTTTGAAATCAAATTCAAAAAAGCAATCGCAGAATTAGTAAAACAGAAATGAAAAAACAAGTAAACTGTGAAACAATCCAGTTTCCTTGGAAATAGATGCAGATTAGCCCTGCTTGCTCTCAGAACTGAGGGCCATTTGCATGTTATGGATCTTGACAACCTTTCAAAAATTAATTTGACTTACAAATCTGAGGCCTGTGGAGACAGCAGAGGCAAATGGAGATCTGGCTTTTTGTTCTTAAAAATCGTTTGTGCGACGACGATGTGCAGTGGGTATGCGTGCGAGAAGCAGGAAACGAATCGCGTCTGAGGGTCACCAGCTCTCGCAATACAGCAAGGCTTTGGGGTCACAGTCCGGCCCAGGCTCAGCTCCCACCTCAGACCAGGTGCTGGGGGCAGGTTCAGTCTTTCGGTCAATTGGGCCATTGATCCCCATCAAACAGTCAGAGCGTGAGACCACTCCATTTTGGAATTTTTACAATGGATTTTCATATCTATCTGCGAGAGCCAGTGTAGCTACAATTAATTTATTGCATTTTTTAATCCAAACAAATGACAACACAGGGTGGAACCATCCCTGGAGCAATTGGAGGCTAGGGGCCCTGCTTGAGGGCCTGCTGGTGAAATTGAACCGGGGACCTTCCATTCACAGGTACAGCCTCCTAACCCACTGAGGTACACACCCCCCATAGAGGTCTGAGAATTTAAAAGGGAGGATGTCAGAGATATCATTGGGGGGGGGTGATTAATTATATGGTGACCCTGGTGCTTTATTTAGCCCTCTGCTTCCCCTAGAGGGGCATCGATTGACGAACAGCCTCTGGTGTGAAAGCTTTGGATGAGAAACTTAAAAAGCAGCATGGTGGGAACTGGGCTGCGGCTACGAGAGCTCTGCTTATATCCATGTAAAACGGGCGGCGGTTTGAAGAGCACATCGCTCCCAGAGTGCCTCGCTGATCCTCTCTTTCATCGGGGACGGAACCACAGATAGCTGTGGATGACGGGGGTCCGCTTGGACTCACGGCTGGTGAGGAAGACACGTCATGTGATGAAACAGTGGATGGAGCACCTGGCATTTTATACACCCCCTACTGTCCTGTGATCTGTTACGGCAAAGAATTCCAGCAGCAGGCGAAGGAGAGAACTTTTCCTTCCTAGACGGCAATCTTCTAAAACCTTCAGCTGGGATGCTGCCAAATAACTTGCAAATGATCTGGTTAATTACTAGCAGGTTGCTTTGAAAATGTGCAGCTTAATGAAGCACGGTCCATATTTTTTTTTCGCCTGATAGCTGCGCTGTACATTAGCGAGGGGTAAATTGCAAATGTCTTTTCCCTGATTCATCTCATTAGCAGCCTTCACTACATGAGGCCCTGCGATGTAGATATGCCCATGAGCCGCTTCTCATTATGGTATGGAACGGGTCATCAGGACAAACACTCTGATCACATGACCATACCTCCCTGATCGTTTGACTGCTTGGTTTCTCAGTCTATGATTGTCACTGCTATAGAGAATATGGTAACATTGAAGATTCATAATACATTCATAGAACGTTCAGTGCACCTTCATAAAGCACTCAAAATGCATTTATAGAACATTCATAAGCAGCATGTAAATATTATATACAATAACATCCTAACATACCTTCTCAGCTTTAATACACTTTAAGAACAAACATATACTATGATTATAATGTTTAATATTGTTATATATTGTTATTAATGTATATCAAAGGTGTTAAGGTATGTTATTTTTATGCTATATATTATGTCGTTTTTTTTGGTAACACTACTCGAGTCCCCAAATGCATAACAGTAATTCAGTTACATATGAACAAATATAATAGGTACTTGACATAAATAATGCATCATGATTCATTAATGATTAACAAACATCAGATCAATTTTTTGCAAGTTTTCCTTGCGTTATTCATGACTCGTTCCTTCAGTAGCACAAAGGTTTACAGAATAAACAGACTAACAAGCATAGTGATTGCTTGAGATAAAAATGCGTCACAATCATTAATTAATGATGAACGAACATGAGATCAGTATGTGAGTTTATGGTTAATTAATACATAAGTAAAAGCAGCATAATGCTACATTAACTGTGCCCCTGCAAGTAAAGTGTTACCCTTTTTAAAAAATATATGCTGTATTTCATATTTATTTATTTATGTATTTATTTGTTTGTTTGTTTGTTTAATAAAAATGAAGAAATAGAAGGAAACATTATGATGTAACGGTGCATTCATAGGATTGAAACCCAAAACCTTCTGCACAATAAACGCGAATTGACCATTCAGTAGCAGAAAATTACTAAATATTCCTATTATGTAGCAATGCTGAGTAAATGCTTTATTAATAATAATTCCAAATATTGTAGTACTGAATACATTGTAAATATTATGTGTAATTATGTTGCTGGTGGCATTCTTATTCACTGCTCTTTCCATTTCTATAGATGGAACTACTTTTCAGTCCTGTGACATCAGCCACCCACAACAGGCACAGGCAGAATGGAATCTTTCCATCCTCCTTTCCTGCGTTTAATCGTTCCGCTGATTCTTTCTCTACAACACGTCTGATAAATTATCCATTTATGCAGCCACATGTTTTAGTGGAGCTGTGCCAGTTATGTGGCTCGCTGAGCGGCTCTGCCGCAGGGAACTTACCGGTACACGTTTTTAGGCGCTACGCCACCTTTTGGCCATTTTTCAAGTGTTGTTGCAATGCTAGGGCACCCCTCAATTTTCTGTCTCCTAATGGGAGGTTCAATAAACGGTCATTTTACATAAACTGGGTTCTGTACCACGTCCACTCCACCGTATTGTACAACTGGCACTTGATACTGAAATAAACAAGCTGAGTAAATTGGCCTTACAGCCTGGGTTTCACTGACAATGCATTCAATTACTATGACAGCTGTCATGGTAATTACCCCTTTTCCCCAAACAAAAAAGAAAGTAAAAAGCCTGCTTTTGTGGATTTTGCTCTCCCTAACCAAGGGAGGCATAGAGGGTTAACAATGACTTCGCTTGCTTGCGTTTCCTGCGTCCTGGGGTCCGCCTGGACCCCGGTAGGCTGTAGCGCACCACTGGAGGTTATCCAGGCGCAGAGCCAGTACAGCCTCACTTTGGACGCTGTGAAATCTGACTTGCCCAAATATATTACAGACAGTTCCGTCATTGCTTGTCTCTAGGCTCACAGGAGAACCACATCCAGCGGTGTGCATGGTTGTTCTGCCGAATTTACTGGATGAAATGAGGCTGTGTTTGCCATTGGCACAAATACATTTAAGAACATAAAAAAATTACAAATGAGAGGAGGCCAATGGGCCCATCAAGCTCGTTTGGGGAAAACTTAACTAATAGCTGAGAGTTGTTCAAATCTAATCTAGCTCTGATTTAAAGGAACCCAGGGTTTTAGCTTGCGCTACACTAACAGGAAGACTATTCCATACTCTAACTACATGCTGTGTAAAGAAGTGCTTCCTCAAATCCAGTTTAAAATGTTCTCCTGCTCCTATGGCCACCAGTTCTTGTATTTGAACTAATATTGAAGTAACTATTTGGTTGAACAGCATCCAGACCCGTTAGAATCTTATTTACCTGGAACATGTCCCCCCCTTAGTCTCCTTTATATACCTGGATCACGTCCCCCCTTAGTCTCCTTTGCTCAAAGCTAAACAGATTCAGCTCAGCTAACCTCTCCTCATGAGACATTCCTCTAAGACCAGGAATCATTCTTATAGCCGTCCATTGCACCTTTTCTAAGGCAGCAATGTCCTTCTTAAGGTGTGGTTACCAAACCTGTACACAATATTCTAGGTGGGGTCTTACCAAGGAATTATATAATCTAGGCATCACCTACCTTGACTTAATCACCACACACCTAGAGATGTAACCCTACATCTGATTGGCCTTTTTTATTGCTTCCCCACATTGGCTAGAGTGGGACATGGAAGCATCAACATACACACCGAGGTCTGTGTCATATAATCAGCTTCTTTTATTTCAGTGGAACCCATTAAATATCTATTCTTCATATCTCTGCTCCCTGCATGGATTACCTTACATTTGTCTACATTAAATTTCATCTGCCAGGTATCAACCCAGTCGCTAATTAAATCAAGATCCCGTTGTAGCCTCTGTGCTGCTAGATCAGTATCTGCTACATCACCCACCTTGGTGTCGTTTGCAAATTTAACCAGTTTACTGTATGTACAGTATTGGTGTCAATATCATTAATGTAAATGAGGAACAATAATGGTCCTAAAATTGAACCCTGTTGTACCCCACTATGAACGCAGACACACTATGACATTGTGCCTCTAATAACTACTCACTGCTTCCTGTCTGTTAACCAGTTTTCAATCCAAGCTTGCTTCTTTTCACATGCTGTCTTTTAAGACACACACACAGACACACACACATACACAAATTTACAGTTGAGAGTGAAGTCTGGGGGCAAAGCACAGTTAGCCATTTTTCCTGCACCCCTACAGCATTTCAGAGGGTTACCTTCACGTCACAAACATAGAGGCCACCACCCCCAGATCGACAGATCGGTCTTCCTCTGGACTCTGCCTAGTCCTCTCTCTCCCCGTTGCCTACCCTTGTCTGCCCTTGGCATTCCGTTATTGCCCGTTTTGCCATGCCCTTCAAACAAACAGCACCCAACACAAGCTCATTACACTTCCAGGGTGCCCCTTCTGCTCCGCTTTTGAGCGCTTCAAGGATTGTTTTCAAATCTGCTTGATGAAAGCGCACTCCAAGCTGCTTTAGAAATCAGCGGGGAGTGCTGCCTCATTTATTTCTTTATTTATTTCTGTTTCTGTGAGGTCTATTTTAGGCTCTGGTCTCTATGTACCCAGATCATTCCTCAGAGCGGACAATCTGAAGCCCCCCTGAAATCAGGTGTTCTTTGTGCTGCAGGGTGTGTTTAGGGACGTGTGTGGCTCTACAGGTTAGGGCACTGTGCCTGTGATCAGAAGGTTGTTGGTTTAAATCCCACAGTGGCCAGAGTGATATCACCATTGGGCGAATGAGCAAGGCCCTTAACTCCCTATTGGATCAGGGACTGGCTGCCCTTACTTTCACAAATATACATCCCTTTGTATGAGTGTCCCCCAAATAACCATAAATGTATTCCTATCACCAGAATTTTTGTCAAATTTTAGTTTTTAATTACAGATTATTTTGGCACAGTCCTTGTTCAGATCGGTGCCCATCCGGTGTGTTCTGGAAGTTGTTCTCAACATTTCTATTTGAACATACATCCAACATTATCCATGTCCTATAAAGGTTATTCTATCAGTAGACTTAAGTATGTCTGTATCTTTCCATTGAGCTGGTTTGTTTTCAAAACACATGGTATATAATCTTCTCTAGACGTATCATTAGACTCTGGACTGTCACGCCCGTGTCTGGTCATGAGGTCACTGTCTTTGCTCTGAATCTTTAGCAAGTCTGTATCATTGGCAGCCACACTGACAATGTAGCCGCTATGATGCCTGTTAACCTTTCCAGATGCACTGAGGTATTAATGCAATCTCTCCAAATTATGCTCTAACCTTATTTGAAGATTTAATTTATCTCCAGGTACTTTAAAGCTTAGTTATAGTTAAAATGCAATCTCTCCATCTCAGGAATATTTTATCTTTTGTAACATGAACCAAACACTCCTTTGTCATACTTAAAGGTATTTGAATATTTTTTTGAATCAGTTGCATTTATCCATTGTCCCCCAGTGAATACGGTTGTGAATGTCAGTTTTTTTGTCCTTTTCTTGATCCTTGTCAAGGTACTAATAACTCAAACATCCCCCTCATATATGTTATAAATGAATAAGCCTTTTCCTGCGGTGGGTAGGCACCCCACCCTTGGCTAGTCCCTGCTTTGCGCCCGTAACTTCCAGGATAGGCTGCGGACCCCCGATACCCTGTATAGGACAAGCGGGTATATAAAATCGATAGATGGATATTCATATATGGCCCAAACAATTGTGTGTCCAAACTTTTGACTGGCACTGTATATGCAGGTATATATAATGTGCATGTTTCTGTGTATATTCTAGGTGATCTGTTATATATGGGATGATGCATTGCAGGCAGGGCACCTCGGGGTATGTGTGAGTTGGTTTGCCATTGCTGGTTTCCGATGACAGCTGCCCCCGCTTGTCAAGTCCGAGTGGCTCTGGTGTCCGGGTGACAGGGTGTGACGGAGTGTGACGGACAGCTGCAAGAGCCTCTGTTTGCCTGTGCCACAGGCCAGTCTGTCAGTGTTTGTGTGTGTATGTGTGTGTGTCGATTAAGTTTATATTACATTGTGGGGACCAAATGCCCCCCACAATGTAATTAAAACCTCTTATTTGGGTGCTGTATGGACTAGTGTTTCAAGTCCCCACAAGGGGAAACTTTATTTTATAAAAATTTGTGACTGCAATGAAAAAAAAACAAAAACTCCTGTATTTTTTTGGTTACTTATGGTTATGGTTACGGCTAGGTATAGTTTAAGTTAGCATTTTTCCCACAGAAATGAATGAGCGGTCCCTATAAAGATATGATTATACCACTGTGTGCGTGTGTGTGTGTGTGTTGGTCCTGCCTGTTGCCTCCCTAATTGGGCCTTATCTCAGCCAGCCCCCCCATCCCTCCCTTGGCCACACACTTGCCAAAAGCAGCTTCTTTGAGGCTAATAAAATTAAACATCCCCTGCCTTTCAGAAAAGCCCTCATCTCGCCCCCGGTTCATAATATTACGTTTTAAGCAAAAACATTCTAACTGTAATTGGTACTGTGGTCGATCAGCAGTTTTGGACCATGGGAAAGAGTCTTAATTACGAGCAGGGTGGCACTTTTCACCCCTGGCTCAGTGGTGCTCGGAGCGCACAGCAGCCCTCCCTCTACCCTACACTGCTTCCCTTAATGGGGGACTGCCATACACGTCTCAGTGCTGTGCGGTGACCCAGAGGCACAGAGTATGAAGAAGAACTTAAATGCAGCTGATTGAGCAAGGTTGCCTTAATTGCCTTTTCCATTTTCGGAAGTTGCGACTTTGCCCCGGTGCAGATCATGCGGTCGTGGTAATCGCACGATCTGCTTAGAGCACAAAAACATGTCCCATCAGTGCACGTCTTAGTGTCCCCTGTGTCTGCTCTGCTAAATTAGGTGGCTGAGATGTAAAGAACCTAAATAAAAAGATAAGAATGAGGTGCATATAAAATGAGTTGGTTAAAATGTACCCTACGGTTAAGGATTTATGGATCACAGATCAAAGATTTTTATTTGTCATTGTGTGACAATCTGGGATTATACAGGTACTATGGAATTTAATAATTTGTCGTATGGGTAACACTTTACTTGAGGGGGCACAAATAATATCGTGTTAAGCTGTTACTTATGTACTAATTAACCACAAACTTAGTGTTACTTTTATATTGATCTCATGTTCGTTTATCATTAATGAATCGTGACACGTCTTTTATCTCAAGCAATTACTACATTTGTGACTATATCTGTTAATTCTGTAAACCTTTGGAAAATACTGAAGAAGCTACTAAGGAACCACTGAAGGAGCTACTAAGGAACTACTAAAGGAGCTACTAAGGAACTACTGAAGGAGCTACTAAGGAACTACTGAAGGAGCTACTAAGGAACTACTAAAGGAGCTACTAAGGAACTACTGAAGGAGCAACTAAGGAACTACTGAAGGAGTTACTAAGGAACTACTGTAGGAGCTACTAAGGAACTACTGAAGGAGCGACTAAGGAACTACTGAAGGAGCTACTAAGGAACTACTGAAGGAGCTACTAAGGAACTACTAAAGGAGCTACTAAGGA
>JAODUD010000062.1:26002185-26013634 GCA_026784285.1 Stomatorhinus walkeri
ACCCCCCCCCCCCCCCCCCCCCCCCACACACACACACACACACACACATACA
This sequence comes from Stomatorhinus walkeri, assembly GCA_026784285.1. Taxonomy (NCBI): domain Eukaryota; kingdom Metazoa; phylum Chordata; class Actinopteri; order Osteoglossiformes; family Mormyridae; genus Stomatorhinus; species Stomatorhinus walkeri. The sequence goes on from JAODUD010000062.1 coordinate 26,002,238, forward strand.
CATACATACACATGGGGGTGGTGTGTGAATCTGTGTGACCAGGTGATTGCTGGTTCAAATCCCAGACTTGATAGAATCTTTCTGTCCTTGTGCCCTTGAGTAAGGCTATTAGCTTGCTTTTGCTGGAGGCACTGTCTGACCTGGCTTTCTTAAGGTACACGTCTTCTAAAAGCTTCTGCTAAATAAATAAACTGTAATTAGCAATAGCCATAGTCATGTCTATGTAGAAGCAATATTTTTTATCTCCTCCAAATTAAAGAGCCGGGAACATGGGTCTTTTCCTCTCTGGTTTATTTCTCAGTATGGAGATCTCTCTTTAGAGCAGTGTCTCTCAAATCGACCCCCGCCCCCACTCCCGCCAGTAGGGAGCTGGAGGGGAGCTAAATTGTGGCCTGTCTGACAGGGAGCTGGGAGGGAGTGGAAACATGGACCATCTGGGTGTCCCTGAGGACTGGGTGGGGAAACACTGATTTAGAGAAAGGAGGCCATTTTGAATCTTAACCAGTGTGTTTGCTTACACCGCACGTCAGGCTCGTCACCAACGCACCTCACCTTGCAGCACCGGCTCACTTCTGCAGGAAGGTAGCAGACATGCCAGCAGGACAGCGATTGTGCTCCAACGTGTTGAAACCGACCATAACTTTTCCACAGAGAGAATGTGACGGGCAGACTTTTAACAGATATATTGATAAATGTGTTGGGCTGATTAGACGTCCAAGCAGACAATGACAAGAGATGAATACAGGGTGACATTTTAACAGGCTTAGATGTTTTAGTAGGGTTAGATCACAGGGAGGAAAAGAATGCAGGGTGAAATTTTAGTTAGATTTTAATAATGGAATAGTGTAGTCTGGCCAGGTTTCCCAGCAGGGCTGATTACAGGGAAAGAACAGCAAGCTCAAAGTCTGTTCTCCACCACTGTTCATACCAAGAAGTTCTCTGTGTGCGCTGGAACCAAACTAACAAGCGTTGCTTGGTAACAAGCACATCGTCTGGGCGACTCCTCCGAAAGGGGAGCCACTCCAGGTTCTGTTTTTAACTCTCTTACTCGTACCCCTCTGTCTCTGCCATGTAATGCCGCGTTCACGCACTTTCACAAGCAGTGTTGGAGAGAAGAGACGCAGAGGAGCCGGTGGAGCAGGTCGGTGTTTTCGCCTCTGCCGGTGCACCTTTTGCCGCGCCATCCGAGTGGCCCGGCACAGACTCGGGCCTCAGTGCCGGTCCTCGTGAGGTCCAGCGACATTACTCACCGCTGCCTCTCCCTTTACTCCCTCTGACCTACTTTAGATCTTGGACTATTTCTCTCCCCTCGCCCTTATCCACCAGCCATTGCTCTCTGTCATAACAAATCAATTTCTGATTAAATCCAAGAGCAGCCTGGGAAAAATAAATAAGTACAAAAATAATGTAAAATTAACTCATTAATACTGATCTTACAGGATTTCTTGTTTCACTCCGTGCTTAATACACTGTGATGTATTTCGTGGTTGACTTACAGATTCAATCAGTCTCTTATCTGTGGTTTAACCCTCTCGTATAAGCTGGTTCATCAGAGGTAAGCTCCATGCAGTGGAGTTATTGGGTGTATAGCCCAAAGCACTGGCAACCTGTATGTCCCCAGACATCATACGATACTCAGGGCGATGTCTTATTTGAAAGTGGCCTTCCAGTGGCTTTCTGCTCTCAGCTTCAGCTTGCTGACAGGCTCCAGGCTGGTAGGAGTTCTTTGATGCCAGTGTGGCTAGCCTGGTTTTAGGCTGGGGCTGGGTTAAGCCTGAGCTGGCCTGTAAGCGCAGTGCAGATGAGCAGGCCCCATCGTTTGCCCCAGCCAGACTAGGCTCTACCTACTTGGAAGCTACTAGCCAATCATCTCCTTTAGTTTCCACCTTTTCAACATTCTGTGTGTTTTACTTTTCTGTTTTTTCGTAGGATGAAGGAAGTCTTCCACAGGGTTGAGCTCAAGTGTGTCATCAATCCCTTCCTGAAATGCAGTTGACAGGAAATTGGTCATGGAATAATTTAGGTAGAAAAATGAAGCAGAGGAGAATCAGGAGGCCACACAACCCTCTTTCAGATTAACTTATTAGCCTGTCCCATCGCACCTTTTTAAGTCGCATCTATCATTTTTTTGACATGTTAATTTCATACTTGGGTGAATTAGTGGACACGAGTTATCGCGAAAAGTGCGCAGTTTCAAGAGGATTTTATGGCAGACTCGTTGTATCTCCACCGCTTGCCGCGAGGTGTTCTTTTGGTGTGCGGAGTCGCGCCATTGTCTTGGCGACACGCGCTGTGCGTTCAGCTCCGTGTCCCGGGAACTCGAGGGCTTCAGGGGGACCGAACAGAAGCTTCTGGAACTTGCAGCTGGTCGTGATTTTAGGTACTTTAATTATCACAACATTGCCACTGGGCTTCTTGACTGCTATTGATGTGTTACATTTAATTTCAGCCAACCAGACGTGGCAGCCAGACGTGGAAACCAGACGTGGCATGCCGTTCCATTAATAAGGGTGGGTTCTGTTATCCGCATTTAACATGGGGAGAAATTAGAAATTGTGGGGTTGGGGGGGTAATCAAAATCTCCACATGCGCAGTGGAATCTGGTGAATCGAGGAATAGCTCCAGTATGGATGAAAATCTGAAGCGACTGGTGTTCCTCTTTGCCCGCACGTATGTTCACAAGCCTGTGGACCCCGGCAGAGGAGGACCGCCGTCCTCAGGTAATCCCTTATTTACCGCGCTGCCATTATTGTGCCGCTCCGATTGTTCACCTGAGCCAGGCAAGCAGTGGGAGAATCGCTTCCGCATTCAGTGGGATGCGAGAAAAAATTATCTACAGATGCCACCGCTTGCTTTGGAATTACAGGCATCTGCATCCTGCAGGAAAAAAAAGGGGAAGAGCAGCTCCTTCAGCAGTACTATCGATTATTTGCTAACTTCATAGCAATTTCTTTCAATAAATAAAGATGTGGGTGGGAGCCTGTTCTGCTGCTGTCGGCGCAGTCTATTTGCAGTGCGCCAGTGGTTTATTATGTGCTTTTAATGATTAAACTGGAGGCAGTCTGCTGATATGAGATGCAATTATGGAACTAGAAATGTAACTTTCTTGTGAGTCGCATGGCTGCATGTGTAGTTATATTGTAACATATATGAGTTCTATTTATTTATCTCATTCCAACCATCTTCAACAAATATGGTGAATACTGGTGCTTAAATCAAAATGAAAAGCCAACTTATACTCTTATTAGACGTTAATACAAACATTGCCTCCTGCTGTCTGAGTATGCCATTGCAGACAGTCCTAACAAATTCACACTGGAAGGCGAAGACGTCATTTTATTTACATTAGCATGCCTCCGCTGTTCTCTGTGCTGCCAATCAGTCAAAGAGTTTATAAGTCGGGCTAATATTGCAGTTTGTTTACTGTGACCATTTCAAAACAAGGCTAAGATTTGAATAGTGGTAAGTGCCTGCTGTGCTAGATGAAAAATGCCATAGAGTGTTTTTGTTTTCCAGTACATGCTGTCAGAGGCCATTGTGGTCTCAATGAAAGAAAAGATCACATCTATATGAGGTGAACATTGCTGAGAATCAATTTATGAACACTATTGTAAATCGGTTTGCACCATAACTTCAGATCTGTAGAATTTCAGAAGTGTAATGTGTTGTGCTTGTGTTAACCCAAACCCCAGTGCAATATAACTAACTCAGCCTTTTCTGCTTGTAAGCAAAATAGCCAAACAAATTGGCTACAAACTGACAAAACAAGCATTCATTGTGCCTTATGCCATTTGCTTTATCTTAATCATATCTTAATCTTAATACAAGTATGGTTCTTAGTTTTCATGGCTATAAGTAGTAGGTTCTTGTTCCCTAGTTGTCAAGTGGAATAACATGCAGGCTCCTCCCCTCTAAGATAAGCGGCCAATGGGTGACTTTGCAGCAGCTCAGTGGCCGGCCCATGTCCTTTACAACACTGGTTCAGATTGGCTTGAAATGCATAGTCGCTTCTTTGCGTTTTGGAGAAATAAATGCCTCTGGCAGAAATAGGGCCCTTCTGGTGTAGCCATGTGAGGTCTTACTTGTGTTGATTTTTTTAAGTGAGCGGTTTCATAACAGCGGAATCATAAAGCTCCGATGGTAACAGAATTCAGTAGTGAGCCTATTGTTTTATTACATGCAAATCTCCCCAAAACCCCTCAAAACCACCACCTGCTCTGTTGCCTTTGTATGTCGACACAAAGGGCTTCTTGACTTCTTGTAGTTTTTTACCACTGTCTCACACTTTTGTTCCAGAGAATGTTTAATTAGGATTAATAGGCACTTTAATCGGGTTTGTCTTTGTGGAGTTTGTGTGTTTGTCCTGTTCCTCCAGACATTATGGTGCCCATAGTGTGTGTGTATGTGTGTGTGACCTGTGGTAGAATGGCACCCCATCCAGGGTATCTCTGCCTTTGTGTTATATGCTGCCTGGAATAGGCTCCACCCCCCATGATGTGATTTGATTGGACCATGGATGAATAGCTGAATGAACCACTCAGATGTCTTCTACTGAACTTGACGCGCTCCCAAAGGATGCTGCGTCCCAGTGACTGTGATGACACCGGAAACCACGCAGAGTCATTTTTTCTGCATTTTTATCATATTTTAAGTATGAGAAACTCCGATTGCACAGAACGGCAGACTTTCTCTGGGGGATGAAGAGTGTGTCACGGTGGTGAACCTGACAAAGTTCTGCTGGATTCCGTGAGATGTATAAACCTTCCTGAGAAGATGCAGAAATTAACTGAGAGGAGACTTCTTGATGGTCCCCCATGCATGGGTTTGTGGAGGGATCGGTACCTAAATGGGCAGACTGACCAGAATTATTGCGAAAGATGGTTAAATGTTCAGTAGCTGGGTGCCTCCTTGTGGGACTGGTGAACTTTTATGGGTCAGTCTTGAACCAGTGTAGCTCCCAGTGCCCCATTAGAACATCAGGATAAAAGAGGCCCTATACAGGGGCGGGGCCGACAGAGACGCTGACCCTGTTTGGAAGCTGATTGCCCCTGCAAGTGCCCCCTCCCCTGTCATTCACCAAATGAGTGACATGCCATTGGCTAATGATTAGGTTGGCCTCCCTGTGTTAATTATGCCAGAATTGCCAGACTTTGTGTCAAATATTAGACGAAAACAGTAGATTGTCCCTTTGGGTGGACATATCCCCACTGGGAGCATCACCATGAAGGCATCATCTAATTGGACGAACGCTGCAGGTATCGGAGTTGGTCAGTAGCAGTGCACCACTCTCAGATCCTGTGAAACACCCCCCACACACCCCTGCCCCCACCAAATCTTCCTCCATGGAGCTGACATTTAATTAAGAACATGAAAGGTGCCATAGCATTTGGTAAGAGATGCACAAAGGTTGCGTGTATGAGTCTTACCTGTAATCAGAGACTGAAGGGTTTAATTAAAACCAACAGAGCCTCCTAATGGAGACATCTCAATACCCAGAAGCATGAGGATCGCTTGTCATACACCCTATTAGCGATCAGACTGCCGATAGCACGTTTTAGTCGTGACCTTTTCAGCTGTTTATGTAATAGTCCCCATGTCACTTCTGAGCCTAAGGGACAAACATCATCAGTTTAATAAAAAAAGGCATTTTTGTACCTCGACTTCATGTTCCTGGTCGTGCTTCTAGCTTGGCTCATCTTTAATCCATTGCCAGATCCTTGTTTAGAATCACATTCACAGTGCATGTGAATTGGGATGGGGACAGAAACTCCTTCTTACCAGTATAATGTTTTAGACATTTAATGAAAGCGAGGAAAATGGTTTTCTTGAGTCTTGAGGCTGTCTCCTGCCTCTTATCTGTTCCTGTGGGTTGCTGCTGCTGCTGCAGCTTCTCATGCTCTGGATGGGAATCCCAGCGTAGCAGGAGACGCACAATCCCGCAGATTCCTAATGCCGTTTCTTTTTTCTCCTTAGCGGGCTCGACAGATGTTTGGCAGAGGGGCGTTCCCGTGTCCTGTGTGGTTTATCCCTGCCTCTCCACGTGTAACGGCCAGTCATTCCACAAGCGGGATGAAGGCTGCGGCCTCCGGCGTCGTGGTGCCACCAGACCCAGCGCTGAATGGTTCCCGGGATCTGACTCGCCAGGCCTGATTTCACTAACAAAGTGTCATTTGAATGCAAATGAGGCCGGCTTCCCCAGACATTGGACAGATATCTCCGGACTGACAGTCGCTTAATGGCTGCACAGACACCATAATATTTATTTTCAATTGCACTCTCGTGCTGAAATGCATTTGTTCCATAGGACATAATCTGTACCCTCCACATTCTATAGTTTTTTGGTCCCAAATATTTGTTTTTTTTCTAGACTGTGTAATTATAATAGGTATAATTAGTTTAAAACGAATGAAATATATACATATAATTAGGATTAGTGGATAAATGTGACCCAGCAAGCTCATGTTCTGAGCTGGACAGCAAACAGAGTCATGTGACACAGGGGTGGGAGGAGGGAGTTTTGTTTGGGGATGGGAGCGTGGGGGGAAAGAAAATACTGAAGCTGAGAGCATGGTCAAGATCAGGTTCTGGGTGTGTCTTCTTTTTACGTAGAGTGGACTAACATATAATCTCCTTCATGGCATTGATTGGTCAGTGAGTTTTGGGTGAATGTCTGGCAAGAAGTTCTGGGATTCCGGATAAAATGTCACCTTTGACCTCCTCAGTTCATTCTGCTGACCTGGGTAGGAGGGATTCTCCCTCAGTAGATCAGTATATTCTGGCCCCCTCTAGTCCAGAACTCCCATTAGGTGACGGCTGTGATCTCTGGTCCTATAGGACGCTTACCCTTCACTCAAACTTTCATAAAGGTATCATAAAGTGATTTATACTTATCGAATCACAACACAATAACTTGAATCTATTTATCCGGTGCTTTTATCCAAAGCGACATATATTATTTGGAGAAAACAGGATCCAATGATCCCTGAAACAATGAGGGTTAGAGGACATGCAGTTACATCACTCTGCCAACTCTGGGATGTGAAGCAATACCCTTCTGATTACCAGAGCAGCATCCTAACCCACTGAGCCACACAGCACACTGAAGGGAGCCTGAAACTCTGTGGCCCCCCAGCCTGGACAACCCAGAGCCGCAGGGTTCCCTTCTCACTTGTCACTGACTTGACTGGGCCTGTTCTCCTGCTCAAAATGTCAAAAGTATCCCTGACACTGGCTCTTCTTAATAGCTCTCCGATCGGAGAAAATCAAACAGAAACTTTTTAATAGGCACCTTGGAGCAGCCAATTATCTTTTTATTTTAATATTTTCTCAGGCAACTTTTTCCTTCATATATACTTTCACCTGAAGTCGTTCATTAAAATGTGTCTCCGCTGTAAAAATATAAGATCGAATTAAGCTTTTCAGGTCGTTATCCTGCTCTGAATTATTCACCGTCTGAGAAGTCAGCACCCCCCCACCGCGCCCCCGCCCTTTGGTGCCGTGTAATGTCACTGTGGTGACAGAGATGAATTCATGCGTTCTTGCACGGTCTTCCTTCCTTTTGAAGACCGAGTGGCAAGGAGAGCAGCGCAGAACCTGGTCATCCACTCTCATGTCCTTTTTTATTGAAATGGTTTATTTTTTGAAATTCCTCTCATGCGTCTGCTTTGGCACGCACGTGGCATGACTGCGACATCACTTCCTGACTCTCTTATTGTCTCTCTCAGGCCCCGCAAGTGTGCATTGTTCATAACAAGTGTATTTTCAAATGCCAACCGTTGACTTGATGTTCAACTGGCACCGGTCACTTAAAAATGATTATTTATCTATTTATTGCTAGTGTTTAACCACTATATTTATCCTAACCCTTTTATGCTGTTGCTGTCTTACTGTACTTTTACACATATAGCAGATGCTTTTGTCCAAAGTGATATTCAATTGAGGCAAATAGTACATTACAGACAGATGTGCTGTTGAGGAATCAGCATTGGCGAATGGACAGCTAGGCCGAGTTGCTCATGAATGCCCAGGTACAAACGTAAGCAGGACTGGAGCAGGAGCTACACAGCAACTTCTAACAACATAAGGATCAAAAATGCAAAATTCAAGGAACTTGAAGACATTTGAATTCATGGGTCTTGAGGAGTTTCCTGAAGGTGCAGAGGTGAGACGCTTTCACATTGCGTTATGTCTATGAACCCTGGTGTCCAGTCCCCGTTTTAGCACTGACTTTGTACTTTAAGTGCTGTAAACCCCCCAACCACCAGCAATGCCATCTGTATATTGCACCATAGTCCTACGGGGGTGTGCCACTGTATAGCTGTATATGGATGGTATGACAATAAAGCTCACTTGACTCCACTTGACTTGATAGAAAGGATCAGAAGACACCAGATTTGTTGGGAAATCGTGAAAGGGTAGGCGTAACTCGAAACTAATGGTCAGTTGACTCTCCTTCCTGAGCCTGCCCCCCTCCCCCATTTCCCAGGACCATAAGAGTCCCCTGTCAGACACCAGGTCAAATTCCTCAAGAGGAGTCTGCGCTAATGAGCTGTACTCTTAAAGGCAATTAAAGACCCTCAAAACGACTCTACAAGAATGCTGTGATGATGACATTGATGCGATGATATTTCTGAAGGAAGCGAGTGACCATTAAGTGGGGGCAGAGGATGAGAGGGGTGGTGACACAGGACGGACGCCATCTGTCCTCTTTAGCGCTGCCAATGTTCCCTAACGAGTCGGTCACTGCTGCCCGTGTCCTGTGAACAGAGCTGGACAGTAATGCCAGTGACCCTGCAGAACGTGGAAGAGAGACCTTTTCTCACGTGTCGTCCTGAACATCAAACAGCCACTCAGGCTTTGAAGCTACCTGGATTACTCACCGCCACTTTCTGCTCTAGTATGGGTCTCTGCAAAACCCAGACCTTTTTTTTAAGTGTGTATTTCATCTAGAAGGAAGCTGGTGCCCTTATCAATATGTGCTCGAATCACGCTTAGCTGAGGACTGAGTCACGAGGTTGGATGTTTAGCTTGATTACACTCTGTGTCGTTACAGAGCAGCCTACCGACCACCTTGTATTAAAAATAGAAATCCGCGCTCTTATCGAAACTCAGTACGGTGTCGGAATTCAAAAGCATGACGTTAAATAAGTAATGATACATTTGTTCAGAATTTTCTTGTGATCATACTTTTATAATATTCAGAGTGACATTGGATATGTGACTTGCAGGCATTAAATATGCAAAATACAGATTCACATGCCTCAAAATATAACTGTCGGAAATATTCATGGTTGCTGTTGAATTTTAGAGTAAACTAGGAGTCCAGGAATTTGTTTATATTTAATATGTAGATGCTCTTTTCTAAATCTCGAACACGTTCTCCCCTATGAGCAAAGAGCAGTTTCTCAATGAACTGGATCAGAATGAACTCAAATATGTCAGATTATGTTTTCAAATTTACATTTTGTTTCCAGACAGTTCAAAGGGACTGAACCTTAATGAACCTTCTACTTTGGAGAAAGCCGAAACAACCGTACACGCTCCGTCGAAATCGTCCTCTGGAGTCTCGTCAACTCGTTTCGCGGTTGTCTTAACATCTGTGTTCGTTGGCTCTGGCTGTAGTTGAAACTTTAAAAAGTACCTTGTCCTCTTTCGGGCCGTGTGTGATATTAAAGTCTGAGGATGCTAATGTGAGCCAACAGTTGACTTCAGCGAATACTGCCTAGGGCGATATGCCTTGGCAACATCTCGAAGAACTAAGTAGCCCAGAGTGTGAGATTATATATGCCAGTGGGTGCCCTGAGATAGACCGGCTTCCCATCCAGGGCATGTCCAACCTTAAGTCTCGTAATTCTTGTGATGGGCTCCAGGATCACCATGACCCACTACTGGATGAGCTTTTATGGATGGATGTATGTGTACGAGATACCTTCAAATCATGTTTTTTAGATGCAAATGGGTACATTGAGAGGAGGCTCAGTGGGTGGCATTGTGGAATTAGACCTTCAGGGTTGTGTATTTGATTCCACACTCCTGATCTGAGTCTGTGCGGAACCTGTAGCTTCCAAAAATATTTGTTTAGATGAAATCTCTAAATTGCTTATAGCATTTCATGGCAAGTTTTAGTATGTAAACGTGCAATGGACTAGGATATCATCATCGGTGACCCCTGTCTTATGCCATGTTATCTCTGGGATCAGCACCAGTCTCACCAGTACAGTTGCAGTATGAAAGATGAATGGGTGAGTATAGTTATTTAGCCTGTCTGCACTGAACACAGCCTGTGGTGCTTGTTGTACTCAGTGTCGCTGCCTGGTTTGTAGGTATCGAGGACCGTAAGGTTCTGTGATAAATCAAGTTGGCAGCTTTCACCACGTGCAGAAATACTGACGTGAGGTTATGCCCTTCTACAGCAGCCTCACACATGCACTGCCTGCTCTCCAGTCTATAAAGCGCGTATAAACTCCGTTTGTGAATTCATCCAAGGAGAGAATTGGTTCTTATCTGATCTTATCTGGTTACAAAAAACTAGGTATCGCTAGGGTCTGGCTTTGATTTTTTATTTTCTGGGGCTTCATTTCGCAGAAATCGCATTTATTTAATTATCTCGAGCCATTTTGAACTTTTGGGTGCAAATAAAACTGAAAGCCCAGCATTGCAACTCCAGCACTTTAATGATTTAGTCTCAATCTTCACACTATTAAACAGCTTAACATCAAATTACTTTACAGTTTTGATCCTGTCTTGCACATGTTTATTTGCAGTGATGTCGTCCAGTGAACTACATTAGGTAGTTCTGAAAAAGAGATCAAAAATGATCGCTACAAAGGGAAGTTTTCCTCCAAATCTAAATTTACAGTTCATTAGATTAATAATTACCATGGGTAATACTTAAGTAATACAAGTGCAATAGGTTAAACGCAACGAAAACCAAACACGGCTATTATTGTTGTGAGAATGAGGACTACGTGTAACGAAAAAATAAGGGTGTGAGATGGAATTCAACAACATTATAAAGACGAGTATTTGTTTACTTTACAGGGAAATTAATTAAAAGATGATAGGAAATATGTTAGTTTTGCGCGGAAAACACACAGCATACGTTTCATATAAGTTAATAACTGATGTTCTTGACGGATAGCGTGTGAAGTTGTCACTGGCGTCTTTATAGAGCTATAGGTGACGCCAGCGTGACCACCGTTGGCGACGCGCGCAAGCAGCCAGCGCGTTATAATCTGAGCCCTCAGTGCGCTTGGAGACGCGGATATGCCGACGCGCAGCTCTCGGATAATAAAATGCCGGCGATCTACTTAGACAAGGTAAGGCATGCAATAGTGTGCAATTACTGTATGGCAACTGACATCCAGAGGAAAAAAAATCGTTTGACATTTAATGGCG
>JAODUD010000062.1:26044570-26055120 GCA_026784285.1 Stomatorhinus walkeri
TCAGTACTCTGCTGATCATGACTGCATTCATCACAGCCTTACTGATCAGTACTCTGCTGATCATGACTGCATTCATCACAGCCTTACTGATCAGTACTCTGCTGATCATGACTGCATTCATCTCAGCCTTACTGATCATGGCTCTGCTGATCATGACTTCATTCATCACAGCCTTACTGATCAGGACTCTGCTGGCTCTGTTGTTTGTAATTACTCACCACAAAGAGGATTCTTCGGTAATTAATACTTATTGACTATAAGGCAGCTAGAAAGCCTTTTTATGTTTATGTTTATGTCACACCCTAGATCAAAACAGACTAACAGGTCATAACAATGACCTTGCTGCTTATTACCTCCCTGATCACGACGCCTTTGATGCTGACCTCCCTGATCTTGGTATCATTGTCTTTGACCTCACCAATCATGACCTTGGTGCTTATGACCTTGCTGTTACTAAGCTGATCCAACTCCCAGCATGCTTACAGTCTCTCCTTTCTGCTTAGTTCCACCTAACATTAACAGGGCTCACTGCCTTCTCAGCCAGTTGTCTTAATTAGCCAGCTTTTGGCGTCTTAACAAAAAGAAAAAAAAAAACGCTTATGAACCATTACAATACGTCAGCTGGCCTGTCGGCTCTGTTCCGCGGCTCTCCCTCAGTTGTAATACTGACACGCTTTGCAGTATAGCAAGATTATACACTGGAGAATAATTGGTATTCCGTTGCATCTATTTTTTGAGTTATTATTACTCTCTTTTTTTGTCAGGCAGCCTTATTCAAAGCAAAAGTTACATAGTGATCTGCTCAATGAAATCATTACTTAAGAAGCGACGGGGGAAAGCACAATAGTTAACAATGTGGGAAACGAGGAAGACGGGAAGGATTCTTAATTAGATCGTTAATCGAAATGCAGTCCTGTGTTATCTGGTCTTGCTTACAGAGGCGGATTCTCTTCGGTGTTTTTTTTCCTTCATGGGATTTCGCACATGTTTTGCATATTGTTTTATTCATCGGCTGATGAGCGAGGTTCCTCTTCCATTTGCAAAGCTGTCAAGGCATTCTGTCATTAAAGATGCTTAATGAGGAAAAATTAGTAGGGGAATCTGGCGTCTCACAGAAACGGCTCTCAAATGGACAATTGAGCAGAGACACACACATGTTCTTCGCCTCCGGCCCATGTGCGTGTAGTTGCGTGTATGACTGTGTACATCCATGTGTACACTAACCTTCATCCCTGTGCGCTCACCAAACGCTCCTATGACCCATGTGGTAAGAAGACGGGTAGATGGATGGATAATCGATGGATAGATCAACACATATTTTTTTCCTGTCCTGATTGTTGAGTGTGATCGTTTGTCAACAAGTCAGACTTAGCCCTAGTTGATGATCCCTGCCTTCAGAAGCCGAAGAGAGGATACATGATGGTCTTCATTCACTCCCACCCCTGAATTCTTGGAGATCCCATCCATCCCCCTCCGCCAACACGGGGCTTTGTATGTACAGACAGCACAGAGAAAGCAAAAGCCAGCGCTCAAACAAAGCAGAGCTTTACATCCTGGAGCGATGATCCCCATCCTGTTCACAGTGTCCAGCAGAAATAAAAAGTAATATTTTAAACTGCATTATGAAAGGAGCAGCGGTATTAGGAACATCAGGGGGGGGCAGCGCCGTGTGCTTTGTGCAGTCCTGCTTGCTTCAATCCTGTTCCTCCTTGGCTGCAGCCTGGAAGCATTTGTCTTCCCCAGTAATGTTATTGTCCTCTGGGTCTGCTTTAACTAAATGTGTAGCTGCTCTACATTCAGTAAACTAAATCATTCTGTCCTTGTGAGTGTAGTACCTAGACGTGTGTGGGACGTCGGAACACAGTTAAACAGATTGTTGCACAGTCTGAAACATTTTAAAAAATCCATGTGAGAGGGACTGTTTCAGACATCGTGACCATCTCCCTAAATTAATTGGGCTCCACCTCCTGTTGTCCGATAGGGTGGCTGATTTCTTGACCCAACACAGCCCCATCCACCCATGCGTCGCCTTTGTTTTGGCCTGCAGTGACTAAACCCTGCCTCTAGGAGCACTGTTGTGCCATCAGAGCACAATATGGTTCCACGTCTCTCTTCTGGTCTGTTGGACCTTCAGGCTAAGCTGTAGGACCTTCTCTCTGATCCAGAGCCCTGGGGCTCTTTGGTGTGTCTTTGATGTTTATTTCAGCAGTAGCCTGACAACGGCTACCTTAAGGTATGGCTGCTGGCCTCAATAGTTACAAGTTTATTGTTAGACCTGGCGTCAAAGACACTAATGGGTACATTTAAATTCATAGATGGACAGATGCATCAGATGGGGATTTCAATTTTTTTCGTTTAGCAGGAACTTCACCTGGTTGAGTCCCCATAATGTTTTTTTTCCTGTTGTGTTACTGTAGTGAACTGAGTGGCATTTCCTCTGGTCAACGTGGTCCAACCTGTGCTTGTGCTGGCATCACCCTTGGTTTTCTCTGGCCTCCGGAGGTTCTTGTGAGTGCAGGCATGTCCCCGGGACTTATCTGCCCTGACATTTACCGATCTGGCTTTCCGCCCTGAGAAATGCGACATCACCGCGAGAGAAAACACGTAAGATGATTTAGTGGATGCTCTCTGCCCCGTGGCACCGGCCTGCAGGGCCCTACCTGGTCTTTTATAAGTCATCAGACCCTTTTCATACATGTCTGAGGGAGTCATTTCTTCCTTGGTTGCATCACAATTAAAGTACTTTTGCTGGTTACAATTCCTAGGGGCCTTATAAGCAGAGAGGCTTTTTCCAGCTTGTGTATGTTGTAGTGTCATGTGACACCCTTCCCCTGATTGATCAGTGTATTGTGGCTGTCTGCAGTAAGGTTTCGCCCTTATGTTGACTACATACATGTACTGGAAGTGGCCTGTCATGGCTCCTGAATTCTGTTGTAGGTGTTCTGTCGGCGCCGCCCCAGATTAACCATATGGGCATTTCAGTAGTGGTCATAAACCACCCCCTCCAGTCCCATTCACAAATGTCTTTTAACAAGTTAATGCAAGTTAATATCTAATGTATGTAGCATGATTGCACATTGTTTTTTGTTATATTGTACTATGTAACACTTTTCTTATGAGGCATTTTTGAATTTCTGGAGCCACCAATCAGCCCTGTTTCTTTCTGATCCAATGCCGTGTACAGTCGCACAGTGGCACTAAATACTCTTAAACCAGCCCTGTGTGGTTGTTCTGGGAATGCTGGGGAAGCCGGGCATTATGGGAGATGTAGTATCCTGGAGAAGGTGGGTGGTATGGGAGGGGGACTGTTGGCAGAGCTGTGGAGTATGTGTCAGTATAGTGGCCAGATGGACGAACCAGAAGCCAATCAGAAGCCAGTAGTTTGTAGTGCCCCACAAAGGCAAAGTAAAGCAACTTCATATTTTATTACAATTGAGTTATGACTAAAATCGAGTCTCTTGGGCTCTGTTTCAACATGTCCCAACTTACAAAATATCTTAGTTCAACTATGCTCAGTTTTGAAGAAAACCACAGTAACTTCTCAGTATCAGTGTTAGCATAGTTACTGTGTTTTATAGCGCAGCGTAGTTTTGCACATTCTGTCCACAAACACAGGTTGTGATCAAAAAAGCCCACAATTTGCTGGTTGAATCTGCGTATTACCACACATCATTAGCAGCTTGTATTCGCACAGAGCTTGCAGACTTTCCATAGTCCTTCTTCAGCGCTGTGCTTCCTCGTGCCTGAAGTGCATGCCTCCGTGCCACGGCTTTCAGGTAATCTGCAGTGCTTAGCGTTAGACTGAAATGGGAATTAATGAAATGAGTCGCTGCCTTAATGACACCATTTTGGAATGATGCGTGATTTTGCAGCGATGTTACCGTTGGGCTCCTGAGCAAGGTCCTTAAACCCCAGTTGCTCCTGGCTCTGTCTGACCCTGCGTTCAGTTGTGTGTGGCTTTGGATAAAAGAGTTTGTTTTATAAATAAAATGTGTGGAGAATATGGGAGGGACATATATGCAGAGCACATGCACGATGCCTTAAGACAGGTTTAGTGGGACTCTGGCCCGACACTGAATGCTATGCAAAATAGGTCAGTAGCCTGAGCACAGAGGCAGTAACTGTTTACTTCTGTTGGAGTGGGGAACAGTCACAAATGGGATTTGGGCTGCATTTCCAGGTCAGTGGGTCCAAAGTGTGTGTGCAGGACTGAAAAATGTGACGGGGAGGTGTTTTCCACTCCTTTACTTCTGTCCCCCTGCAGAGGCAATTATAGGATTTTAAGTGGGGCTTAAGAGGGGCAATAATTCATACAACGGGGTCAATCTTATTAGGCAATAATTTGTTTTAAAATTGGTGAGTGACAGAGGGTGGGGCACGCCAGGAGCCAATCAGCTTTCACTGTTTTGTATCTGGCCCTGCTCCCCTGAGCTTGGCACATCCTGAGTCGGTGAGGGATGGCTCTGCTCTGGGCAGACAGGGTCACTGGCGGCAGCATTTATGAGCCCCAGTGCGAGAGGAGAATCCAGCCGGGCTCCGTTCCTAGTCCTGAACAGCCCATTCCCAGCTGCCAGCCCGCTGGCACACTCTGTCCTGCTCTCACGTGGGTCCTCTTCCATAAACACGTGGCTCGAAAATCCGTACTCCCACACGCCCTGTTTCATAAAGCGTCTGCACCCCTAGCGCTTGAATGCAGAAGAATTGCTCGACTATTAAATGTGCTTTTTCATATCTGTCCTGTTAATGGAAGGGGCTAGATGAACACCGTTCATAAAGTATGCTTTTTCTGTGCTAAGGCAATAATTGCTTTTAAAATGAAGTGCAGCATTGCAATTCAGTATAGATTTGGACATATAGTTGCTGTCTTGTCATTTTAATTTAATTTGGAGTATTTTTGAGTGGAGAACAAAAATCCTCTCCTCTCAGTAAGGTCCTTGGTTTCCATGACAACCGTGGTCCCCCGTGTGATAATCCGATTCCTCCCACAACTGTGAAAACATGGTCACTCCCGTTTTTCCAGTCGACGTCTGGAATCTGCAGCTCCTCTCTGAGCCCGCTGTCACGCGGGTAGAAGGGGCACCACCTCGGCCCGTCAGGTTCTAACATCTACACCATGTGCTGGCACGTTCCTTAGAAGCGCCGTTCCGTCCCAGAGGAATTAACTCCGACTTGATTTGGGGGGGAACTCATTGATTTCAGGTCACTGCAGCCTCCTGCCAGTGCGCTTGAAATGAGGCCACCTCACAGATCCCGACGAGGCAGGAGGCGTTAATGAGATAAAGAAACAAAAGCAGGAGTGGGCGGGCGGGCCACGTCGGTGACGTTTCATAGCCGCTGCCGCGGGATACGTGAGTGCAGGGCCCTGCAGCATCGTCAGGAGGAGTAAGGAGATGTCGTCATGGCTGCTATGCTTACTGTCACTGTGTGTAGTGCGAGGAGGAGGCTGTGCTCATTATTTTTCAGGGATGTAGCATAGCTGGTGCTGATGGGAAGGCCACACGGCTTTGAACCACACGCACACGCACACACACACGCACTTTGGAATTTAAAAAGTGTGAAAGAAACCACGGCTGATGTCTTAGCATGTATCTGGGTGATGGTTCAGATGTTTTGAATGTTTTAATAAGACGGTTATATATATATATATATTAAAATTGCTTTTCTTGTGAGAGGATCTACTGTCCACATGCATGATTATAGGATTTCCCAGACAGATAGGGATTCATTTCCTGGGTGATAAAGGAATCGGCTAACAAATTGGCTGCTATTTTTCATTCCGTCGTTCGCTTTGAACACTTGGAGGGCAGTGATGGGGCGGGTGGGGTTAACACACTGGGTTAATGTGGAACAAGCAGCCATGTTATGCACAGTTACATACCAATGACATCCACATACACAATTGCTGGCGGTGATGATGTCATATAAACAGAGCCAGTGTCCAATCAGAAAGCCGAGAGGATGTCGGTATACTCCGCCAAGGGTGATTCTAGGGGTTTCCCATGACTAAATTTGCCGAGAGGTGTGGAGGGAGTCCCCCATGATAAAGTTCACCAAGCATGGGGGGTACGAAATGTATACGCAATTGCAGGACAAATCACCAAATGGACTTAGAAAAAATATTTTTCTGGGGCGATGAAGCGGAACCTAAACAGGGTCTGTAATCGCCTATGTACTCCACATTAGTGCAGTCCAGCTTATACTGTGCATACAGTCTCAGAAATTCACTGTCTGGTCAAGGATTTAGTTCTTTGTCCAATATATTAGGATTTAGCAGTTTGGCTGGGAGAGATTCCACCGTCGGTGCTCATCAATCTGCAGAAGTCACTGCACCTGAGAAAATTGCATCTGTTGATCATTTTTCTATTTCCCGTCATTCTTTTTCTCTTACGATGAGAATCATTTATTTTTTTGCTACATCAAAAGGTTGCCTTTATCCATCCATGGCAGCGCAGGAGTTTTCCGGTAAAGCATCGTTACTGGAAGCTTTGATTTTTCTGCCGCTTCCACTGCATGTGGCCGCAGCTTCTTGGGTTGTCATGAACGCAGAGCCTGGCTGATATTTCCCTTTCATGCCGTATGACCTTCCACTGCCCAGTCTGCCAGCAGACGCTTTGTTCTACGGCTCACAGTGCTGAAGGGTCCCCAAGGTTACTGGAAGGTCAAACCGCAGGGGACTGTAAGCGTCTCGGTGAAATCCTCACAGGACACCCATTATAATGCAGTGTAGAAGTGGAATGGAAGTTGTTTGCGGGTTAAGGCTCACATCCACCTCACTTTTGTTCAGTGTTGGGCATTTCAGGTCCAGATGCTACAAATCCAGACCAAGATTGTTTCTACCAATCAGCTGACTACACTGTGACTATGACTCTTTATGCTGAACTGGTTGGTAGATACAAAATTTTGGTCTGGATTTGTAATTTCTAGACCTGAAAAATGCTGTTGAACATTATTGAACATAATTACAACATGGACATGGACATGGACATATCATGACATGATCTGAATCTAAAACATGGCTTGTATTGTGACATGGTCTTTATTGCCATCATGGTCTTGAATATGGCATGATCTGTATTGCAATGCGGTCTTTATTGTGATGTGGTCTGTATTGACACATGGTCTTGAATATTTCCAGTAGTGTTGCATTCTGGACAATGCATTATGGAAATCACCTGGAGGGGCAGCTTTTATTGCGGGGAAACTCTTAACTGGAGCACAGTTTTATGCTCCAAAAATGTCAACCAGGCGCACTAATTAAAGTTTAATTAAATAGTTGTATTTGAAACTGGCTCCTTTTTTAGAGCAAGAGGTAAACAGAGTGAACAATTCTTCAGAGAGCGGTCACCTTTACCGGCACTGATGCTCAGCTTTAACTTAATTTAAAAGTCTCGACTTGGTAACCAAACCCACCCCAGAGAATGAGCCCAGGTTAGCAGCTCCTAGTTTAGCCAGCCCTACTTTCACTTGACCTTCTCTGTAGCAAAGTAGTTTCCAACACACTATGTTCTGCTTAAATACCGCAGCTTCCACCTACAATATAGGGTCTGGTGCTTTAAGACATCCGCGCCACTGCCGACAGTAATGCTAATGCTAATGTTAGCACCGTGATTCTCCATGAGACGTCCCCAAATACTTTCATGGCCCCCTGCTCAGCCGCAGCCTCGCCAGCCAAATCGTCTTCAGGATTTACCGTTCTTCTGGAATTTCACCCTCCTTAGTCAGTGTGAGTTTTAATTAAAGCGAAGCACGGTTGTTTGAAGGTATTATTGTAGCACAAAGCGAATCGCCGGGAGATGAACAGAAACGACCTCATCGGCACTACAGATGTAGCATTGTGTGAAGTTCAAAAGATGAGGCGTGATGGATTCATCTCATGCCGGCCTGATGATATTCTGGGAGGCTTTCTCTACTCCTTACTTTGCAAATCAGGTTTTTTTTGTCACTCTTTGAATTGTACATGGTCACATGAGGCAGAGCCCATAAACGGCTGATGACCTGCAGGCCTTGCAGTGACGTGACCAGTGAAGCAGGTCCTCAAATGTCTTTCCCTGAGTTGTTACTCAGCGTGTATTAATGAACATTTTCAATTAAACATCAATCAGTTAATGGGCCGCTTTTAACTCCAACTGAGCCGTCTCCAGAATATGAAAATTAACACCAGGTTAGTGAATGATCATCTAATGTTTACACTCTCTGGGGGAATTTGGATTATATCAAAAGTTTTGTTTGAAATTCTCCTACTGTTATCAAAGTTTGTTTTCTAATAGTGTATCATGGATTTAGTATATGGTGTTTGGGCTGTTCCCACATCCAGATCTGATGTGTTGCACAATCTGGCCTCAAACACTTCTTGATGCAGTGGGATGTTCAGTGATTAGCATTATGGCGCACAGGCGTTCATGACTTTCTGTGACTTTACAGTCAGACGCTACCTGATTGGTGGGGAAGCAGCAGAACCATGCGCCACGTGTTCCCCTGTCGCCCGTCCCTCTGTCTAATGGATCTGAGCCTCAGGGACCAGCTGAGAGACACACAGTAATGGCTTCCATGGTCGAGCTTTTAAAGTTAAGGTCGTCGTCGATTATGTGGAGAATGGTCCTGTTTCAGCTGACACTCGCACCCTCACTGTCCCTAATACCCACCCTGTCATTGCTTTTAACACAAGGACTCATCAAAATGTGATTTTTTTATAAACATTAGTTGGCATGTTTAAGGCAATTTATTCATTTGCTGATCAGTCATTTTGCTGTCATCCGTCCATTAAAGGCAATCATTCCCTCAGCATATTCTGTCAGGCCTGTCTATATTAGTTTGCTGATTAGATGTAGCTATTTTCAGTGATTTTTAGTTATTTTAGTAACTTTTCCCATATTCTGTCCATTAGCTGCCCAGCTAGTGGATCTGCCTTGTTTCAGCCTGGCAGAATGATTATTAGTTTATAACAAATGATCCTTTGTTCCTAAAATAACAGCCTGTGTGATTGCCCTCGTAGCAAAGCGCCATGTTTCAGTTTGACTTAATCATATTTTTCTGTCACTTTGTTATTCCCATTATCAGAAATGAATAATGAAGCCTTTTCATTTGCTAAACAGCAGTCTTTAATTCTCGACCCCCCTTCCCCACGAGATTTCAAAGCGTATCATTTCGCTGAATTGTGGGTGGGATTTTTGCGGCGGCAAACACCAAAACGAGAAAGGGTAGCCTGACACGGGACGAGACTCGGTGACAGGAGGAGGGGTAAAAAGGCGGGCCAGCCCCCCAGGAGAGCGGGAAGCCAGTGTGCTCCACGGCGACCCTCCATTAATGCGAAATGTACCTTCGGAGAGAAGGAGAAAGCTGATTCATATCATGGCAAATTGCGAGTAAATTGAACAGAAAATAGGCTTTAGGTGTTGACTTACTTGCTTCTCGCACACCTGCGGCGTGGCGTAATCAAAAATGCAATGCAGCTCATTTACGACGATGAAAGGGGAATTCGGGGTCTGATAGAGTCCCGCGGTGGCGGCGTGAGACCCTGGCCATTCAGTCCTTGGCGGAGTTGATGGTTGCAAAGGGAATGCCGGTTTTTTGATGAGAACTCTTCTCCTCCAGCCTCCCGTTGACTTCTCTCCCTGACCGCCCTCCTCCGTGGCTCTTCCTTCCTTTGACCCGTTGCCCTTTGAAGCTTGTTTGCCGTTGTCCTTCTGCAAACAGTCTTCACCGCAGTCACACGGAGATCTCACGGCTAGACTGATCTGACCTTCCTCAAGAAGATGAACCGGTTATTCTGAACCGATGAATCTTATTCTGAGCCTCGCTGTGCCACATAGTCAGAGCCACACACCCACTATATCAGTGTCATTACTGCAAAATAATTTTGCCAAATTGCTCCCTGTTCTGTTTGTAGTATTAATTGCGCTGCATTACTGTAGAGTGGCTTTCAGAGGCCCGTTCTTCTTTAGTCACTTCAGTCAAGCCTAAAACAAAGGGAAAGCCGCCATGACTGTTTATCTAGCAACCCTGTTTATCTGTTACTATACCTCGCTCTGCTATGCTTTTTCGCCTGACTGCTGTAAATCACCATGGTTAGGCAGCTGCAAAGCCGGCTCCTTCTACGGTCTGAGATACACGGCGTAGCACGGTAATGGTGGCCTGCAAGCGTCCGTGTGTTGGGCGTCTGCTTGGGAGCAATGAGCATCATGCTGGAAATAGGCAGGAAGCATTTTTGAATGAGGAGCCTTGAGACATTGGTGACAAGATGATGACTCAACCCAGAATGTACTGCTGTACGTGTTTGTTGTGATGATATAAATATGAATTGTGTATGTGTGTGTGTGTGTGTGTGTGTGTATGTGTATCTGCTTGCTATGATGCCACACCCCTGTGTGCATGTGTGTCTGTGTGTGTGTGTGTGTGTGTGTGTGTGTATCTGCTTGCTATGATGCCTCACCCCTGTGTGCATGTGTGTGTGTGTGTGTGTGTGTGCATGTCTGGGTGTGTGTGTGTGTGTGTGCATGAGCGGGTATACCTATCCTTATGGGGACACAATGTCCCCATAATGTGATAAATAT
>JAODUD010000062.1:26055220-26071767 GCA_026784285.1 Stomatorhinus walkeri
ATAGTTAGCATTAGCATTTTCCCTATAGAAATGAATGAGCGGTCCCCATAAGGATATGTTTACCCTACATGCATGTCTGGGTGTGTGTGTGTGTGTATGTATGCATCCACCAGTGGGTGGTGAAGACAAGCAGACACCTGGTGGACTGGTTAACCATCTCTTGGGGGAAACAGAGTAGAATTTTGACTTTTTGAAAAGCTGTATAAATGTTCGTTCATTCATTCATCCATTCACTCATTCATAGACTGGAAGACCTCCAGTGAGAAGCCTTTCTTCCCCAAACACTGGCAGTATGCTATGGGGGCTCTTTATGTTCTGCCCCATGCTGTGGATGGCTCCTTCCTCTCTAGAAATGTCTTTCCTCTTCATTATCAAGTTTAAGTGCCTAAGTAGGGGGGAATCAGTGGCAGCAGGGATGGTACTGTTTGGTTTGAGGATTCAAATCTTCATGAGTTTCTGTTAAATAAAAGGTAAATAAAATAGGAATACAGGGAGGATGCATGTCCTGGTGCAGCTCCAGGTGCAGCTGAAATGCAAGTGCTGATGAGTCAGTATTCATTCTTTTGGTGGGTTGCAGAGATAAGTGTTGAGCACACTGGCCTTTTTCTGTGGCTCAGGGATGTCAGGACCATGGAGAGCGTCACAACATGCAGATGACGGTTCAGGACCAGGGACAGCAGAACCAACCAACAGAAGAGCCAACCTTATCAATAGCTGATGGTGACTGGGGAAGGGCTGCTCCATGGGCCAATCAGCTTTTAGATTGGCTGATGCCCCTGTCGTCCAGCCCCTATATACAGCCCTCCTTCTGAGCCTCCATATATTCAGCACTGAAGGGAGTGTCAACTTGTTGTCTTCAAATCCAGACATCTATAATCAGCTGGTTTTGCCCCCCCCCCCAATGCAACAGGCCACACACCAGAGGTGGAAAGTTCAGGTCCACACGCACGCATACACACACAAATACACATATACACAGGTGGGCACATACACACACACACACAGAGGTGGGCACGCACACCCACAGACAGGTGGGCGCGCATACACACACACAGACAGGTGGGCACACACACACACACACAGACAGGTGGGCACACACACACTCACATACATAGGTGGTCACATACTCTCACACACACAGCTTCCTACCATTTATTCTATGCCAAACCATCACTCACATTCTATAAATGATGATTATTTGTAAATGTTAATTTTCAGGGTAATCGCAACAGAGAAACACATTTTGTTGTTTCTTCTGTTTTGGTGAAAATGAGATCTGTACAACATGATGGCATTATTGAATACTGTTCCATTCCTTCTACTCAAGGTATTTTTGAAATCCCTCACAGGATAGAGAAGATTACTTTATCTCACTGAAGAAGCTCTCACCCTGAATGAAACGGAACCCTCTCCTGGCCAACAGCGTGACATTGTCGCGTCACCGCGTTCCAGTCTGTTCCAGTTCACACTTTGCATACACGTGACTTGACAAGGTGACGTATCATATTATCACCATCCTAGCTAGTCATGTATCGAGTGCCATTCATGACATTCAACTTAATATCAGTGCAGCAGAATTCAACTTATTTTTAAGAAAAAGGCAACTTAAGCTGTGCAAGTTTTTTTCTATTCCTGGACCTAACCACAGTTGAACTGCGACAGTAATTATTACGTGAGTTGTCAGTGTGAATGGTGTCACGTGGAACTCTAGATTGGCTGGTCTCCAAGAGACTTGATGTGATTTTAACTGAAGTGTTTATCACCAACTGAGACAGCCTTCATTTTTTTTCCCGAGCCCGTGTCAGAAAACTGTTGTTTGTCTCCATCAGGACAGATCTTTCATTGGCCAGATGAGAAAGTGGGCGAGAGAGGAGAATTGAACCACGGCGGCACACTGAAATGGCTGGTGGAGGCCAGGCGGACTCTTGAAAGCCATCATTTTCCCCAGTCGCTAAAGATCTGGGGATTGATGATTACTTGAAAATTTGCGACGAGCCGTGAGATTTCTGTCAGACTTAAAAGCGTGGTGTGTGTTCGGAGTTTTCAGTCAGGAATAAAAGAAAAGCCTCTGGAATGTTCTGCACGGCTCTTGGTGAAACGTGCCTTGGTTTGGAGGCTTGGATACGAAGCTGAAAAAGGACAATGCGACACCGGTAACGGTGGCGTAGAGAAGTGTCCCCATCTCTCTGCTTGCGGACATTTTTCTCTGTCCTTTAGGACTTTATGGTGACACGGGCTTCAAGAGAAATGAGGAAACAATATCACAAAAATAATGTGGGGGGGGGGGGGCAGATAACAGATACTGAAGGTGTGTTATATTTCCTGCTCATACGCTTTAATTGATATATACACAGGCGCAGAACCTTCCAGAAAGTAATCACATGTCATGTGTTTGGCAGTACCGTGGGCACCCCTTAAAACTGACGTCCGGCATTCTGCCATTTGTTTCGGCACTTCCCGGATGCCACCCTGCCGATGTCACTGACAGACTGTCAGCGACTGGTGCCATATGAGGACTGTCATC
Source organism: Stomatorhinus walkeri (assembly GCA_026784285.1). Taxonomy (NCBI): domain Eukaryota; kingdom Metazoa; phylum Chordata; class Actinopteri; order Osteoglossiformes; family Mormyridae; genus Stomatorhinus; species Stomatorhinus walkeri. Next base: position 26,057,745 of record JAODUD010000062.1, read on the forward strand.
TATAGGTGCACCAGTCCACTGGGTTTGGATTGATTTCATGCATCTGCTTTTTGGGGCATCTGCACTCCTACGCTATCCCAGGCCTTGTTAGGATTTCACAGTGAAAAGAGCGAACAGGCTAATAAAGAAACACGGGGAGCGACAGTGAAGTGAGCGGGTCCTCCTCGCAGCAGGTGGCAGCAGAGGGTCAACATGTAATCCCGACTAGACCGGGTCGGGACCCAGTTTGCCTGCCTGCCTGCTGAGTTTCTTCCTGTTTAATTCTGCTGATTCTCCTCAGGAGGGCAGAATGCTCAGGACAGCCCATGGGAAACAAGGCGGGAGTGCTTTGGGGAAGAGTGACCAATATTGATGCCATATTTTACCTCTTGTTTTGATTTGTCCATGAGAGGCGGTAGGATGCAATGGCACGGAAAAGCATGGGGGGGGGGGATGCAGGAGGGATAAAACATTTGGAAGATAATGGGATTGGTCTGGGTTGGGGGCCCAAACTGATATGCATGGGGTCCAATTTTTTTTTTAGCATAAACTGTGGTGGCCTGATGGGAAGGGAAATACAATTACAATTAAAAGATCATTTTGACTCAAAACCAGCAAAGTACCACTGAGGTACCCAGAGCAAGGTGCCTCCCCCAAGCACTGCTCCCCAGGCACTGAATTAGCTGCCCCCTGCTACGTCACAATGTCACATATGGGTTAAATGCAGAGGACACATTTCATTGTTATGCACTATGTGCTGTAGTGTGTCAGCAATGACAACTAATCACTTTTATGTTGTTGAGGGAAAGTGCTTTGAATGGAAATGAACAGAAGCAACCAGCATGGTCCAGTAAAGAAAATAGAGCAGCTGTTTAACTCATTGACACTGTGATTAACTCACTGTAATTTCCACCGATGTCAAAATGTTGTGTCACCTCTGCCTAGCACCCTGTCATGTGACCGTGGATTAAATCTGCTCGAATAGGGTGCTACGCATGGAGCGACTCTCCTCCTCCTCGGCCCAGAGAGCCTTTGATTTGAGGGCCATTGCACTTGGCAGGCCCCGGTAGGCGCTGGTGAGTTGGGCTGTATGCGGTTCGTGGGATATACAGTATGGGGCCAGAAGCGAGGGACGCTGAATTTTGCTGCACCTCCAGCTACAGCTTCGGGGTCAAGCCCCTGCAATTACGCGGTGAATGTGCTGGTAGCCAGGAAATCTTCAGAGTCAAAGCCGAAACATCTACCGTGGCTTTTAAACAGCCACCTCTGGAGTCGCAATATATGAACGGCAGTAAATCGGGAAATCTGTATCTATCGGCTTAACTTTACTGTGAGGTATTTCTCAATCCCTGTTATTAGCTGGCACCCTTACATTTTGTTGATTCCTCTAAGCCTATGTTTTTCTGAGGACTTGCATGTACTGTGAAGAAATGATTACCTGCCCCTCCCCTTCCTAACATGACTCACCAGTCTGCTCCACCTGACTCCAGTGGTCAGGGTCCCCGCCCTCCAGCAAAATGATTTAGTGGCTCTAAGACGGGTCAAAGCCCGAAACTCACACATAAAGCGCTGGACGCAAACCCACAACCTTTAGGTGTGAATTAACAGCACACTGTCCCCTTCGTGTGAGGGGGCCGCCCATGTAAACTGCACTGCCCTCTCATCCTGTCCACGGTGAAACCGGCTTTCCTCGCATCCCGTACGGCACCCCACCCTCCTGCATAAGGGGCTTGCCGGCGGATACGAATTGTATCTGTAGAAGAGGTGATTTTCTGCAAATCATCCCAAGCCAGTCACACGGGAAATTTCCCAATATCCTGCGGCTGATGAAAGGTGCTTATTAATTATGAGGCCTCATCTCCTGCTTGTGGATTGGCCGGCCTGCTTGCCTGCCAGCAGCGGGGATGGGGAAATACTTAGTGGGAGCCCCCTGCCATCGGCAGGCGCATTACCATTAAAATTCCCTCTCTGTCTCCCTCGCATCCCAGGATCCCCAGTCAGCTCAGCCCAGAAGGACCTGCTGACCCCCCTCCATGGCAACCAACCAAAGAGCAGGAATAACAAATCTCACCCCGTTTAAGAGAGAGAGGGGATCTTTCTGCATCCTCCAATTCCACAGGGCGACTAGTTCCAGCTGAAAGCTGATTGGTCACTGGTGTGTGCCGCTCACCAATTCAAAACATATCATTGGCTAATGATAAACTTGCCCCTTCAGTATAAATTATTATTTATGCCCCCATCTTAAACAAAACCCTACAATCCCCCTTGGCGTTCGGGCCACGGAGGGTGAACAGCTTAGGCTTCATGTTAGTTAGCGCTGGCTGATTAGGTGTCTGCGCTTGTGGGCGTGACCAGGAGTTTACACTTTGTATTCGGCTTGGCTCACAGGGAGGTAGCCAAAAGCCGGGTTCTGTGCCTTCCGTTAACAGAGCTGCCCCAGTCCCTGAACCTAGTGAGGTTAATGACCTCTTCTGTGCACAAGGACAAAGGTGGACCCTGAACATCATGCTGAAATCTTTGTGTATGTGTGTGTGTGTGGGGGGGGGGGGGGTTTGGGAATTATGTATATCTTATATTGTGGGAACCAGAGGACCAGATTTCCCAACAATGTGATAAAAACTAGTAACTTTTTACCTTACCCTCCCGCCTTTGCGCTACTTGGAGTCATCCCTGAAGCCGATGACTGGTCATCTTAGAAAGCTAGCTTAGAAAACTTTCATCTTAGAAAGCTAGCTATGTTTCCCAGTGGCTGAAAGGGCACCTTTCTTCACAAACGGAGGGCATTTTGCCCTGATCTCTGGCTCTGTGAAGCATCTCTTTCAGTAACACTCGAAAGGCATTAATGACTTTCTGAAGGATCCTCTTATATGCTAACTTTTAGTACTCTGCATTTGAAACACTGCCCCCAGGACTGCTCTTTAATCTAAGTGTTTGAAGGAAAATAAGAGAAAGATCATTGCCTAAATTGTTTTATGCTAGATTTGGTTAAAGCGATTACTTATCTTTTATAAAACAGGATTTCATGAAAGTGTGGCAGTTAAGTGACATGGACTTATGCAAATGACCACTGAGGTTTCCACAGAGTCACTCCTGAGGACCTGAGGCAATTTTCCTTTTCTTTACTTTTGTTTAAGTTTCCCTGTTTCTTTGAAGATAATGCTAAAGCTTTCGCTTTGATAATGCAAACGAAAGCCTTCCCCAAATTAGAATCCAGTGATGGGCATTCATTTCAAACCTTCAATTTTCATTTGCCTGATGATTATCTCTAAATTCAATGAAGTGTAGTTAATTATTGGATGTGCAGTGCTTCCTGATATAATATGCATTCACATTATGTTCTTTGGTTGTTTTTTTACTTTACTTTATGGTATAATTACATAGAAATCAAAATAGTGTCTTTTTGCTATGATAATTAATTTATCTCTCTATTAAAGCAAACATTGTGACGTCCGCCGCACAGACGGACAGGCAAACAGATGCGTGGAGCCGGTAATACAGGCAAACAGGGTCTATTGAGGACAGACGAGCAAATATGGCAATATCAATGACCGATCTGGGAAACAGAGGAAGACGTGGACTGATATACATGAGACTAGCTGAAATAACAGGACACAGGTGACCACAATCGGGAATTCACATGAGGTAAATGAGGGGGCGTGGCACACACAAGGACTGTACGAGCCGGGCGTGACAAACGCATCATAATTCACACAAATATCAAGATTAAAATAAAAAACCTTACATTAATGCATGCAAAAATGGGTGTAATTTGCAGATGATTTGGAAGCGACAGTGAGATGATTTCAGTGTGGATGTGAAGTAGCCCAGTACTGTTTTACCAAATCACCTTCTTCTCCGCACTGGTATGGTTGTTGGTGCGGGACCTGGACAGCCAGGCCACTTTACCATCAACTGACTGTGCAAACCTAATGCAGAAGTGATTCCCCGTCTGTATTCAGTTTATTGTTTTCACTGCATTTCATTTATGCCGAAATGCTCCTCCAAGTCCATAAGGGTCATTTTGAAAGAGAATGTAATCATCGTGGGGGGGATGATTAAGACTATAAACACTTTTTAGTAGTATTGTTATTTATTTTTGCACTGATATAATAGTACTATGTACTCAGATCCTGCCTGTATGGTATCTTTCATGGCTGGTATTTCATAGCTGATAGTAACAACCTTGCCCTGTTTGACATGCTGCTGTGTTTGAGTGCCGTTCTGTGTGCAGGGGTAGTATGAACACGAATGTATGGCAATAGCGTAAGAGTCACAAACTTGTGGGTGCTGACGTGGACACTGGGGAGGTGTGAAACGCACGGCGACACAGGGAGGCGCCATGGAGATCACAAACACCAGGCCAGGAGCCATGTAGCGTGTGGGCGTCGCGTGTCAAGCACATGCCGGTAGCGCGAGTTTGCGGCTGACTGATGGCGGAATGACTGCGGACAGGGGACTCGTGTTGCTCTTGGACGCTTGCTTTTGCAGCCCAGGGGATGCTGACTTTCTGCGAGTCCTGCTGACAAACCGAGGACGTAGCCTGACATTGATTTACGGCTATTAGGACGGATCTGCGGTTGATTCTGACAAAAAATTTTGCAGCCACTCAGATTTCCCTCCACGCCACTAATTTTCTTCTCTCCCTTACTCCTGCATGTAATTACTGCCTTTTGTGTTCTGCCTTTTGTTCACATCTCTGACTCACCGCTGTAAGGTTAGAGTGCAAAAACGGCACGCTTTGGCAGGTGTGCATTAGTGCCACTTTTAAATAGACATTCAGAAAAAATCAAAATATCAAATCGTAACCCTGATTCCTCTGAGCTCCTTTCAATGGCTGAAGAAAACACCGCCCACATAATCTATACGGGAAAGGGCATTAATGTAGCTCAAGGTGGCTGATCGGCCTTGAAGTGCTTTTTGCAAACTGCAACCCACACCCCCACCTCCAAGTAGATGATGGAAAAATTATCAAAGGTGTGACATTTCTCTCCACTCAATCTTCAACAACCGTAAGCGGCAGTATAGCATGGGAGATGAAAAAAAAAAATGCATTTTCTTGATCTCAATGCAAACTCTGTGGTTCAGGTGGAGTTTGAAGTCTGCGATGTATTGCCCAGCCCTTCACCATCTCCCCCTTCGTAGGGGAGGGTCTGGGGCTTGTGAATCAGCACTTCCTACAGGTGAGAGATTTCTCTAGTTGGTGGGAGAATTGCTGTGGAGCTCTGAGTGCAGTTTCTAAATGAAGCAGCTCTTATGGTGCTTGTTGGAGGGCACTGGCTATGTGTGGAGGCGCTGCAGCAGACTTGGGGTGACTACTGTGATCAAGAGCTCTAGAGTACGAATGAAAACTGGGGAGGGAGATAGGCTTTATTGGACCCGTGATGGGCTGGCATTCTGTCCAAAGTGTTCCACTGCCCTGTACTGGATAAGTCATTGGGATGGATGGATGGATGGATGGATGGATGGGTGAAGAACTTGAGCGAAATCTGTTGCAGTCCTCCTCCCATGTCTTCTTCTTCTGTTAATGCTGGACACATCTTGCACATGAAACTGACTAGCACAGATTTGTGTAAGAGATTAAAAAAAACAGGAGCCTTCTGCCATTTCAATGTCTGCACTTTGGGTGAGTGGCCCTCAGCAAACCTAGACTGATCCTGAACAAAGAAACATAGCCTGGTGTTAGTCATAGTTCAACTCAGAGTCAATGTGTCCATCGTCCCCTGAGCGTGTAGCTACACACTGTTGCTTCAAAGGAGGTCTGTGTTCTTGGTGCTCCATAGACTTCATATTTCCCTTCTTGTCTGGATTTTTTATTATCTGTTTATTATCTGGATGCTCATTGAAAGTGTTCCTTCCAAGAAAACGCAAACAGGCAGTTGCCTGTTTGGACCAGTCTTTGACAAGACCTGTCTTTGACAGATCATGACATCCACATGACGAGGTTCACCATGCATGCTCATTGTCTGTTACTGTCTGTCATCTTGACTCCGCATTGAATGTTGAAATCTAAAATTTGAAATTCCCCTTTAAATCTCAAGTTCTTTTTCGTTCATTTAAAATCACTTTATGCAAAAACAGCAGCATTGTTAAACTGAACTCTAGAGAATATGTTTTTGTTGTTTTGTTTTGCTGTGGTATTTCTAAACTGCAGTTCACATCGATGCTGTGAAATCAAAAAGATAATTTTTTTCAAAAAGAAAAAAAAAACAAAGAAAGAAATCATTCCCTGCTGTGAGTATGAATGTGTAGTTGGGTGCGATCGTCTAACAAGCTTTCCCTTCATTGGACCAATTACTCTAGGTTACTATGGTGATGAGGCTTCAAGCCTGAGTTCTGGAACTCTTACTCTCTTTTATTATCCGCTGCAGGCTCCCCAGACAGTGATCCCACACACACATGCACAGACACATGTCAGCCCAACCATACATGCAACCCCTCCAACTATGCTTACCTAGCTCCGTGAAGAACATCTCAGTTAAATGAGGTTTTTCTGCTGTTTAACCATTTACTAGAAGCCATCAGAAACCAGCAAGATATATTACTCTTCAATGTGGTTGCGTTTTTCTTTGCGTTTATCATTATATTTACAAAAATGTATTACGCATCTTGTTTTGGGGTCGATATCGTCTGTGACCTCATTCCTTTGCCTCCTCCAGCATCTGGCTGGCCGCCCAGAGCCACCATGACTGAGAGTCGAAGGGAAGCCCTGGCGGTCGCACCCGCGCCGACCAGCACCTCCTCCACCTCCGCCGCCTCCAACAGCACGGAGGCCACCGGGCAGGGCGCGGGCAGACCCAAAGACGAGGCCTTCTCCAAGCTGAAGGACAAGTTCATGAATGAGCTCCACAAAATCCCACGTGAGTACCTGAGCCTGGGGAACAATTCAGTGCTGTTGATTTGATGGATTTTATGTAGCTAAATACATACAGTATTGTGCAAAAGTCTTAGGCAATCAAAGAAAAGTATGTTTAAATTATCTTCATGTTGGTGTAAAACTATGGTATTATGTCTGTGTGTCAGCTTAGTCATTTCCAAACCTCTCCTAAAGTCACCCCAGGATTTTCTGCAAACGTCCAGTACACACATGTATTTTTTGACAAGACCATTAACATTCCTTGTTTGGCTAATCAATACCTCATTCTTTTACTTAACTAACTACAGTAATTAATTGACAGAGCTGGTGGTGAAATTTAACACACATGGAACCCCTGAGGAGAGGTTTGGGAACTGAAGTGGTGTTCTTCTAACCTTCCAGGAAGATATCAGTAACTTTTTGAAGAACAGAATAAATTCTTGCTTATTTTTATTGTTACTGTTAATTTCCATATGTTGCAATGATATATGTTGTATTTTTCCTGAGCAAATATACACTAACTGTCCAGATTGAGCTTTAAATCTTTTCTTTGGCTGCCTAAGATTCTGCACTGAACTGTATCTCAGATGTCACACAGCCTGGGATTTTTTATGAAGAATGTGAATGAGAGGAGGGATTTACTGGCTGATTTTAGTACACTTTTGGTGCCTTTTCATTCCCATGAATTTGCTCCTCTACAAAAATATCATGCACATCAAATAAGTATGTAAAGTTTTTTCTAGAAAAATGCTGAGAACTGAAGTGTCTGAGGGACAAATGTTTGCCACAGTTCTTTTAGCAGATTTACATGAAAAAATGCCAAAGGCAGGAAATGATTCTTGTTTCTTTCGAAATTAACTTTTCTCATAAATTACACCAATTAAGCTTCGGCATCCGGCTTTTCGCGAGCGAGCTCCGGTTAAGCGCTGGCATCAACTCCAACTGAACGCGCAGCTGTTCTCCCCGGTCCCGTCGAAACTCCTCAGACGCCATCCTAACTATCCGTTTATTTGTACAAAAAGCAGGTCGGTGGCCAATTTTCTCCACTTTGAAGCAGTCGCTGGGAGACTGGCAGTAAAGCAGGGCTTTGCAGAAAAGCTACAAGGGTCTCCCGGAGGCTCACGAAACGAACTGTGATAGTAAAACGGGTTATCCGTGGAGGCGTCTGGAATGTTAATGCGTCACGCTGCAAAGCAGTATTATTACTATTATTATTTAATCATCTGACTGATGCTCTAATTTGGAACGGCTTACACGGTCATCACGGCACAGCACGACTTAAAAAAATTTGGCTACTTCCCACGTACGTAGTTACACAAGAATTACATTAAGCTTGGAAGGCGACAGCTCCGTGCCGTGGGACCAGCCGAAAACACCTCGCGGCACAAGCCGTCCCATGCACTAACGTCTCGAGCATGCTGTGCACAGGCATCAAATTCCTGCTGATGTGGGTTAACTCTGGATGCAGAATTAACCGGAAGGTATAGTTCCGAAAGGCTGGATTTGGATAACTGGGCTCCTGGGCCGCTTTGGGGACTAAAAGAAGCTAAAGTTGGTCTGTGGCTCCCCTATGATCACTATGCAAGTGATTCTGCTGGTTGATAAGATAGCATAGCGCGGTGGGTAACCAAGGCTCGTTTACTGATATGCTGATGTCAGAATTGCGTCGGCTTGCAACTCTTGGCAACCCATGTGCGCAATTCGTCCTCCCTGAGGGCGCAATTACGGCACCCACTTCCCACTTCCCCGGCGTCTTGTGGCTCCTTCCAGGGAATGGACCCGCGCCGACTGTCTGTTATATTGTCGGCCGCCCATCGGGAATGAAATTGCTCCATGTCCCCTTGCCTGTTGGCTGTAAAACAATCCCGTATCTTCTGCAAAGGAGGTGATGAGGCCTTTTTAAAACTACATAATGGCATCTTCAAGCACCTCATAGCAGGAGTCGGAGCACTGCATCCCGTCATTCAGCAGCGATTTTGTTACATATGAAGGGAGCATGTCGTAAATTCGCCACTAGACCTGTAGGGTAGTTAAGCAGACAAGACAGAACACAACCATCGCCATCTCTCAGCTGTGGTCTCTCTGGTATGGTTTCTCGGCTGTGGTCTCCAAGACGTCTGGTCCAGCCGTCACCGGTTACCTAAATTCTTACTGTGCCTCGTCACATGCTCCAAGTTGGACTGGTATCCCATCCAGGGTGTCCCCTGCCTTCTACAGCCCAGGATAATCTTCAAGCTCACAATGACCCTGACCCAGACAAGCATGCATGGAGGGTGGATGGATGGATGGATGAACCTCATGCGATCAGAATAAAAGTAGAAATCACCCCCCAGCAGTAGATCTGTCTGAGCAGATTGGCTGTCTCTGGGTTTCTGCTGCGTTTATAACACTTACTTACAACACCTACTCTCTAACCAGCTGCAAAAAAGCATTGAGTCGCCCATACCTTCGATGTGTAAAGAGCACTGTCAGATCTGGAATTATGGAAATCGTGGTGTGATAATGAAGACCCCCAAGCCCCTTATCGCTCACAACTTGAAGGACAGGCTGTTACATAATGTTAGATCTGTGACTGCTAACCCTTACATGTAACAGTACACTGTAGCGTAACAGTTAAGCTTAATACCTGTGGCTTTTTTTAAATAAAGGGTCAGTTTTAGCTTTTAATTAAGCTTAATATGTTAGTGCTACCATGCTAGCTAGCTACATTAAGTTTGCCTGAAATGTCACCTGCCGGGGTAGCAGATGGCATCACCATTTACAGTCACTCCAAGGGTTAGTGCTAAATGCAGTTCACCGAAAATCTCTCCAGCTGGCCGCGTCGCTAGTTAATTTAATCTTCCCGGGTACTTCCGACTTAAATTTTTAAGGTACCTTGTGCTGTAACCAACCATGAAATGTCTACAAAGCTACATCCCACCAGCCTTGTTATTGTCGCTCTTAACAACCAGCAGACTCACATTTTAACATTTGAGTCTTTCAATTATATATTTTGTTTGGTCTTCTACCAGCAGCTGTTTTGCACGACCAAATTATCGGGCTAAGGGATTTTCAGTGCAAAGCTATGCTCTATTCTTAAATGTGATTTTGAACTGAGACTGTCCGTCAACTTTGAGTGGTTCAAATCGAACCCCAGCTCTTCATATGGGTTCCTGAGTCTCCTTCTGCAGTCCACAGACTCAGGTTGGATAAGTCGTTCAGTGTCAGGCTAATTAATGGTGACTCTAACTGGGTGATCTGTTAGTAGAGGAGTAGTCAAAACCGATCCTGGAGTGCCAGTATCCAGCATGTTTTCTATCCTACCTGATCAAGTGTGTTTCATCAGAGACCTGGTAGTACTGCAGGATCAAGACCTGGTAGTACTGCAGGATCAAGGTTGCCAATCCACAGGGGAGTAGCTAGACGTTCTGGGTCCTGTCATAAACTCACCTTGGGCCCCCCCTTTACATTATATAATGGTATCCACACCTCTCCAATATCCCTCCCTATCCCTGACTTAGTGATACAAGATGATCAGCCCAGTCGGATATCTAACAGCTTAAAGTTTAAGATTCAGTAATTTAGTGTGGTTGCCCGTTTCGTGGCTTACATGTCATCGTAGTCACTTACTGCTCCGTGCCTTGCGATGCATATCTCTTCTGCATGTGTCCTTTAATGGGCTTTGCCATTAAAACAATCTTCAGAAGTTCATTAGCCTTGTCAGTCCCCATGAGCTCTCATTAGTACACACAAACACTTGGGGCAAATGTTGAGTGATTAGGGTCAATCAACAATATATGTTTTATTTTGGAATGTAAATAAATTACCAGCAGAGAAAACACATTGAAATTATTCAATTTTGCACTGTGACAAGATAGCCAAGTCCATTAGTGTTGGCATTGTCATTGAAATGACTGCAGATTCCGACTGTGTGAGTCAGTTTGTTTATGCTCGCGCTGTGTTATTGCAGTAAATGTCATTTCATACACGATTTCATTTAAAATGGTACATATCAGTGATTCACACGCCAGTGCTGCTGTCAGCGCTTAGAGCCTTTCAGGATGAAGTGTGCGGCTAAAGCATCAAAGCTGACGTACTGAGTGATTAATACCTTCATGTCTCTTATGGGCACTAAAATCACAATATATACATACTTTATGCTGCCCGGACACTGCTGGTCAACACTGTTTTGCTGACTTCGTGGTTTTCTGATAGAGGTCACAGGTGCTGAATGTTTAACAATCTGAGCGTGATGAGCTGCTAATCACATTTACGTTCTGCCAGGCCTTAATCATATATATTTACCAATTTCCCGATGGTAATAATTTGTGTTTTAGTGTTCTCCACAAAAAGCTAGTATATCAATATAAGTTGCATTACATCTCATGTAGCAGCCTTTTAGAGCTTAATAATATGGTCTCATTACCTTTCATATTTTATCAGTTTTAAACACGCAGCACTAATAATCTGAAATAGAGAGTAAGTTGTCATATATAAATAATACATGCAGGAGTCTAATCTTAGCCGGCCTAATCTAGCATGGCTTTGACGGCATGTCAAGAGAAGCGTCCGTCTTTTGGAAAGAAATACCCCCATAATGGAGCGTTTCTCAGTGAATCTCTGTTTCCCAGCTTGAATAATCCTTATCTGGGTGGCAACGGGTGCCGTATCTGGCCGTCTCGACTCTTGGATTCCCTCCGCGGCAACTGCCTGGCATACGCTAATCCGGGGGAGCGTCCTCGCGCCACTAATCCGTGTTGATAAACCTCAAAATTCCAGATAGAGATTAAGCCCCACTGCACCTAACAAAGCTACACGCCTTTTGCCGAAGCCATTAACAGGGCATATAGGCTCCTTCATGAGCACTGGACTGTGTACCAATGTCATGCCATTGTTTTGATTACTTTAAATTACATTTTTTTGAATGCTGGGGTTATATGGAAGCCTCATAGCAAGGCCGTGGATTTGGGTTTGGATGGTAGGAACATCTACTGACCTCTACTGAAGTGTAACGTGTGTTTAAGGGGGCAGGCGTTTCGAGCCGATTTGGTCCCTGGCAATGCTGAAACCAAACCAGTGCACTTGCCTCATACAGAGTAATTTGTCAATAAAAATGTATATTAACATGATATGAGCTACAAGTTGCACCTGGAGCAGAATGAATATGAGCAGTTAAATTTGCTCTCGTAAACTAGTTTGCATGCTGATCTGGTATCAGAATTATATTTTCCCTTCATTTCCATCCATCTGTTAGGTTTTAGATTTACGAAGATCCCAGTATAATTAGCTGGGAAAAAAAACACAATTGGTGTCTAGCTCCGAGTCGACCTCTCTGGCGGGATTATCATTACTGCGACCAAACCTTGTCATTACCGATACCCCACCCTGTCATTAATACCATTGCCCTTGTCCTCAGTGTAGTCTTGCTAATACCATGAGATGGTCATTACTGATACATCCAGAATACTATTGCTATCCCCATTACCGGTTTGGGAAGCAGGTCGTTACTGTAGCTGGCACAAGGCCATAGGATCTGCTATCTTTGAACTCCGTGTTTTTTAAGGGGATTCTTTGTATCGATTTTGTCAGCTGCCCATTGATTTTTCCCACTGCCTCAGACTGAGAATTCAGCCCTGCGTCAGCAGCTTCTGCTGCTTCCATTTGGGGCTGGTCGTCTCAGCCCCTCAAAGGCACAGAGACTGATTACCCACAATCCATTGTGCCGCTCATCACGTCTGCACTGTGAAAACCTGCACACCCTTTTTTTTTTTTGAGGTGTGGGGAATTAACATCAATGTACTCCAGTGAGTTTTTTGTATCTTTTTTTTATTAGTTTTTATTCATCAGCTAAGATTAATGAATTCAGTCAAATGTACTGTGGCTAATTGGATTTAAATGGAATGCTTGAGTAATTTAGCGTTCCAGTGTTACCCATTCCAGGCTCTGCAAACTACACTGCTGGTGTAGACATGCAGGCAAAGGATATTCTGCTTCTGTGACTGCTTACACCTCCATAAACAGGAGTACCTGGCATCTATTCCACTTCTAAAGGGCCTCAGTATCACCCTGGTTCTTCATTTGCGAAGTTATGCTTCAAAGCAGCTTTGTGATGGCCGTTTAGGGGATATTGAGGTTCATTTTTCAGAGGAGTTCAATGATCCTGCGTTTGCAAGTAGCCCACGTAGGATGCAGCTTTGTGGAGTAGGGGTTATGGAGGAAGCGCTGCTGATGTGGATTTCAGACTCGCTCTGTGCTCGTCTGCAGTGCCGTCCTGGGCCATCGTCGCCATCGCCTTTGTGGCCATCCTCCTCATCCTCACCTGCTGCTTCTGCCTCTGCAAGAAGTGCATCTTCAAGAAGAAGAATAAGAAGAAAGGCAAGGAGAAGGGCGGCAAGACCGCCATCAACATGAAGGATGTCATAGAAGGCGCCAAGATGGAGGTAAAAACTCTTTGTTCCTGGATCCTCTTCCTTGCCCACTGGCATTAACACTCTGTTTCCCTTCACTGGAAACAGAACCAAAAAATTAGGATGCGGCTTCAAATCCAACAAAAATCCATATAAATGAAGTTACCCGTGCAAAGGTCCCTTGTTTATAACCGTTTCAGAGTTACTTTTAGGCTCTCCACATCAGACAGTCTGCATCCATATTGTTATTAATGAGAAAAATCACAGTGTGGCTACTAAGGCATTAATGTAAAATATGCTGCTTTGTGTCAGTCAAAGGGTGTCCTCAATGAGCATTTTGGCTGACAACTCTCACTTCAGTTGAAACTGAAAGAAACGCTTGGTAGTACTTTACATTAGCTGCACATTCATAATGCCTTTATAATGCATTCGTAGAACATTCAGTACACCTTCATAATACCTTTATAATGCATTCGCAGAACATTCAGTGCACCTTCATAATGCATTCATAGAACAATAATAAGCAGCATGTAAGTACACCTTAATATCCTAACATATTATATGATAATAACAAACATTATAATCATATAATGTTTGTTATTAATATTAAACCAGTTGAGGTATGTTAAGATGTTAAGGTATAGTTGCAGTTTATGAATGTTCTATGAATGCATTATGAAAGTGCACTGAATGTTCTATGAATGCAGTATGAAAGTGCACTGAATGTTCTATGAATGCATTATGAAAGTGCACTGAATGTTCTATGAATGCAGTATGAAAGTGCACTGAATGTTCTATGAATGCA
>JAODUD010000062.1:26071867-26082209 GCA_026784285.1 Stomatorhinus walkeri
GCACTGAATGTTCTATGAATGCAGTATGAAAGTGCACTGAATGTTCTATGAATGCATTATGAAAGTGCACTGAATGTCCTATGAATGCAGTATGAAAGTGCACTGAATGTTCTATGAATGCATTATGAAAGTGCACTGAATGTTCTATGAATGCATTATGAAAGTGCACTGAATGTTCTATGACTGCAGTATGAAAGTGCACTGAATGTTCTATGAATGCATTATGAAAGTGCACCAAAAGTTCTATGAATGCAGTATGAAGGTACAGTTAATGTACAGCATTACCAAATCGTTCTTGTCCATTGAGTGTATTGGTCGGCCGGCTTTAGTTCAGGGCCTCAGTGCCTTTATGGGTCCTTCCAGAACAATGTCCCTCCTTGCCAGTAAATGCTCTTTTGATTGAATGTCATGTCTGGACTTTTTGCTCTTTAATTCCAGTGAGAAAATTTCATTCTGTACCTGAAATATATGTGTTATTGTTTGAGCATTTGATTTTTTTCTTTGCCTTCTCTCGGTTGCAATTTCAAGATCATTAATAGTAGCGTCATACTTTTCCAACTAAGTATCATGTTATCAAATGTAATTTGCTACTAACCTGGAGAAATGACTCAGCAGTAATTTCACCAATTAAAAAAATTATGAAAGACGCAGGATGCAGTGAGTCTGAATAATTATGTGGCTTGTTACACATTCCATTTGATTGACAGTGAGACCATTTAAGAGTATCCTATACCTTTAAAGCAGTTCTGTGGCATATTAATTAGGGGTCCAAGGAGCGGTAGCTGCTGGATCCCTGTTGTTTTCGTCTTGATAATAATATTAACAATACTACTACTACTAATAATAATAATAATAATAAAAATTATTATTATTATTATTATTGTGATAATAGCAATAGTTATTATTATTATAATTATTATTATTATTATTATGATAATAGTTATTATTTTTAATTATTTTTTATTATTATTGGTGTTATTCTTCATCACAGCTAATTTTGGTGCCATTTGGGTGCTATTTTTAGTCATCGTTACTTATCAATGTGCATTCCAAATTCAATTTTACTGTTATGAAATTATATTTCAAATAATAAGGCAGTCTTTTAAATGGTCTTTAGTGGAATAAAAGAAAAAAAAACATGAAAAAGAATGAAGTCTAGCCATGTATAATGCGCTGTTTCAGCGTGTTCACCTAGAACGTCTAAGTCATAACCAGATGCAGGCAGATTTGACGGTAACAGAATTAGAAGATGTCATCCATTGTGTAAGTCCTTGGTATTTGTTAGAGGATACATGGATTTAATCAGGATTTATGTGAAGCACGAACGCTATGAGATAGTGAGGTCTTGGGCACTGTGTCAGTCTTTTGCTTGGTATGTCCTATCTGAGGTTGCCTCTCTTGTGTGTGGTTGTTTTAATTTCTGTTTCCTCCTTCTATGTCCTCCTTATCTGTCTTGTGTCTGGTGACTGTGCGGGATTGGCACTGGCGGTAGGTCCCCAATTGATGTTGGATCTTCTTTCTAAGCCTGCTGTTCTGGCTCTTAGCCTCTAGAGAGCAACTTACTCCCATACAACACAATATATGCAACCGTATCCTACATGTATGTCTGTTTCTCTATACACATAAATCATTTATAGATGCACTTTGACAGGGCTGAACTAAATTGATCTTCCTGGACACAACACTCTAAGTTTAAGTTTCCTTTCCGAATTTCAGAGCTGCCAGTTATTGCTGTGATCAGCAGTTCTCTTGAGGGACGCCAAAGTGGGTGTCGTAGCTTTATAGATGTGTTTAATAGCAGTTCTGCCTTTAGTTTATGAAATGCCATAGAAACTTGTCCCCTTTGGGCAATGTGAGGCAGACTCTTAAAGAGAAAACATTGTCAAGCAGCTAGTTTAGGAGTAAGTCATTCTATGACAAACACATTTCTCATGTTGATGTCATGGTTGGCTTTCCTGCTCGCAGAGGAGACAGGAATCCACTCAAACTGACAAAGGGGAATCAGTTTCGTTCAGCCTTTGTGATCCTACACCAGCAACCTGGAAACTAATATCATGGGATTTCCATATCTTCCCGTATCGGTGCATTCCGCTAGCATGACGCTTCCATGGCCGTGATATGAGCACAGCTGAGATTTATAGTATGCAAATATACTCTGACTCATCTTAAAATGAATACAGTTTTGAGGGTGGGGTCAAGGGTGGGGCAGGGATGGGCACTTTTGAGAGAATGACCTGCATGACCAATAGGATGTCTGCCATTTTGTTGGCACCTCAGCCATAGGGACCAAAACTACAGCCCCAACCGCATGACAAACAGCCATATAGCCATTGAGCACAGGGATAGCAAGGAGTTTCCGCTTCCCCCTCCATCTCCCAGACATTCGCCCGGGTTGGTTTGCTTCTGCACCACAACAGGCTGCTTGATATAAGACCAGGGTGCACTGCTTGTGCTCCCTCCTATAAAAGATCATGTGACCTTGCCTGCCCATGTCCGCAGACCGAATGAATGCGCGTGGTGCGGTGCTAGTGCATCATCCAGCATGCCATGACGTTAACTCCAGTGTTGTGTTAGCGCTTGTATCCCTGAGCAGAAGCCTCCCGGAGCAGGCTCCCTGAACGACTGACGGCCAGCGGAAGCCTGAGGACTGACTGTTGGTGGGTGTCTCTTCAGGCCATGAAGGATGAGGATGATGCAGAGACAGGGCTGACGGATGGGGAGAAAGAGGAGGAGCCTAAGGAGGCGGAGAAACTGGGCAAATTGCAGTACTCCATGGATTACAATTTCACCGAAAACCAGGTAAGGAGTTTCCTCCTTCCTGTCTGCCGCTTGAGAGAGCTCCTGTCGTAAGTATGGTCGTACACCTGCCTACTCATCTTTACTGGATTCGCTTCCATGCTTGACACAGCAGAATGAGGGCAGGCTACACCATGCATCATACTTTGGGAAGCACTTCTGGTCGAGCAGTCAGTTTCCTCTCTTGCACTGCTGCTTGAGAAAGTCCACGCTTGTCCATATATTTGAGACAACACAGTGATGGGGATTTCAGGTTTGAAGTGCCTTCCGAAACACCATTTACATCTGGAATTGCGTTCAACAGACTCCGTAGCCTGAGAAATCATTCACACAAAGCTGAGGGTACCTCGGGCTTCTGCAGACAGCATTCAAAGAGATCTGATGCAGATGACTAACAAACTGCCATTTCCTGGTAATGTTACTTTCAAAGAATTGCTTCATATGGTTAAAATGGCACACTGGATTCATGACTATCCTTAGTGTATTGTGTTCCGCTAACAGGAGATAACAATCTCCTCCATCGCTCTCCATCGTGTTCTTTTTGTGGATGGTGGTTGTCCTGTGCATCTGGTCCAGTCCTGTCCCAATCTCTGTTTACCTTTCTTCAACTTTCCCTTTGAGCGGAAGAGTGATGGGTTAATGGCTGAACCCAGTAGAGTGAGGTGTTTCAATTTCCCGCATACATCCCAGGTTCACACCCGCATGGTTTTCAGCTCCGATCCCTGGGCAGACTTTGCATGGTCTTCGCTTTTATGCTCAGTGCTCATAATTGCAAGTGTTCATTTAAAATGGATGGATGGACCTCATCTGTGATTGGAGGCCAGCCACGGCCTGCCTGAAAGGCGTCAGCACTTGGAACCAAGCTTGATGGTCTTGATCACTCCCAACTGTCTGAACAATGTCAGCTTGATTGGAGGTTGATTTATGGGCTGATGGGCCACAGAGACTAAAGAGCAGCAGCTGCTCACATTTGGAGGCCAGGTCAATCATCCTGCCAGGACCTCAGATGCTATCATGTATGAGAACGATGTCTTTGAAAGCCTTCAAACCGCTGACAAACATTTATTCCACTTGCCTCCATAAGCCTTTTACAGATTTACTTACACATCTCATTAATTAACACTAAATATCTCACATAAAACACCATAGTAACTCAGAGGAAAGATCATTAGCAGTATTAATGTCCTTTCAATGTTTTTGACATCCTTGCAAAAAAATCATATATGCAGTTCAATTAACAACATTAATAAGTAAAATAATTGCTGGTGAAAATATCATATGCAAAAGAAGTCAGTATTCAGACTAGCATAACAGGGAAACTCCTTTATTTGAAGTCATGGTAAAAGCTTATTGAAACTAATGCACTTTCAACATGCCCAAGATAAAGCTGTCCTAGAAATTAATTTGATTAGAGCTTTGTGGGGTGTGACTGCACCTTGCTTCAACAGGGCAGCCTTGGGGTGATACTGGTCACAGGGACGGGAAGGCCCACTCTTGGCCTTGTTGAACATTAAGGCTCATTAGTGTCCACCGTAGCGAGCTTCCAATACCATGGTCCTTTGTCGTCATTACTCTCTACTGTGAGGTGCTCAAACCTTCGTCATTCGGTGCCACTCTCCTCCTCGGTGAGGTGCCTACATCCTGCTCCTTAGGTTCTGCTGTCCACCGGAACATGGTGCTGAGACAGTGGTCCCTTGGTCTTGCTATGCACTGTGATGTGCCACTGGAATCTCCTTCAATGCACTAAACCGCCATCCCCCTGTGCTGCCCTCCTCCACAGCTCATCGTAGGGATCATCCAGGCCGCAGAGCTACCTGCGATGGACATGGGAGGAACCTCAGATCCCTATGTCAAAGTGTATCTGCTACCAGATAAGAAGAAGAAGTTTGAGACAAAGGTCCACAGGAAGACACTCAACCCTTGCTTTAATGAACAGTTCATCTTCAAGGTAGGGGGTGGAGTTTGCTTTCCCATGGTGCTATTAAAGGCAACGTGTTACATTTCTTGCTGTTTGCAATTCATCCTCTCTGTTGTAAACGAAATTAAGCTCTAGAAAGCTGTAAAATGTGTCTTCTTTAGTTTAGAAGTCCTAATTTCCATATCATTCCAGAGTCATGTATATTAGGAAAACAATTTGACAAGCTGCACCACTCACATAATTTTAATATACTGGATAGACGCGTTGCCAATAACGTGAGCCAGGTCTTGGTTTGGATGGGAAAATGGATCAGCAGATTGAACCATGAGTTGGTCCCCAGACCTGTTAGGAATTCCGTGTGAATTTTAATTGAGTAATTAGCCATCCAGAAGAGCTTGGAATCTGTAATAAGCAACGATGTCAGAGGTATGATTGGAGACCAGCCTCTCCAGCCTGGTGTGTTGATGCTGGTGAGAGAGGGAATATCACACCCAGTAATAAGTACCCATCCCCCCAGGTACCCTACACCGAGCTGGGGGGGAAGACGCTGGTGATGACGGTCTATGACTTTGACCGCTTCTCCAAGCACGACGCCATCGGGGACGTGAGAGTGCCCATGAACAAGGTGGACTTCAGCCATGTGACAGAGGAGTGGCGTGACCTGCTGAGCGCCGAGAAGGAGGAGGTGCGGGGGTGGGGGGAGCACGCCGAACACGCAGCTGCAGCACTGCAGCACTGCGCCACTGCGCCACTGCCTTGCTGTTACCGCTAACCTGCATTTTTCAAAATTGCATCTAAATATTCCAACTGGCTTTGAATCAGAACACTGTGTGTGTGTGTGTGTTTGGGGTGGGAAGGGTCCTCTAACACCGTAGACTTAGATTGCTAAATTTTTTTTCAGCTTGTGGACACCTTCATCCGCAAATACTCCAAAGATTGTGATACAGTTTGAAAATTATTTCAGCCTCGTAATAGAATTTGTTGATGTAAGATTAGTCAGTAACAAAAATAATATTAAATGAGACAAATTTGAGAATGTGGAAATTAGTGGGAATTAAAGTATCCGAACGTCGAAAAATAAATCGTCTCTTACCAAGACTGAGCTGCTGCACACAAACTGCTTGCACCAGCCTCCAGAGGCCCGACTGGCTTCTCATCCTGTCATTAATCAAAGTATGACTTCCTGCTCAGGTTCAGCCATCGCATCGCACGTCGTGTTTTGGGTACACATCGCCCTGGAAACCACGCTTTTAGCTATAGATTGCGTAAGTAAAGGTTAATTGGAAAATTGTCGAATTCTTTGTAAGATCAGGAGGGTCAGGATCTCGTACAGCAGCGGTGAGATTCGCCGCGTTTCACTGACACGACGTGATGTATCATTAGCTCTTTCTCACATTCTCCAGCAAGTTGTATTTTTGTCTTAACATGTTAAAGCAATTTACTGTAACCAGATTTCTGTAATCGAATTGAAAGTTATTGTTCTCTGGCGACAGTTCTCTGAATATGAGAAATGAATGTGAAGTGCAATTTAATTCAATTTAAAGCATTAAAAAAACAATGTAAAAGAACAGGCATCACTCAGTCAAGCCTCAGCGTCGAATTCACGCTGACGTGATCTGCTGCCTCAAGTGTTCCTGCGAGAAGATCCCGTCCATCTGGGGTGAATGAAGCCCATAATCTCCTAAGCAGCAGGCGGCAACTTCTGTCCACCTGCTGACTCTGTGTCTGTTCACGCTCCGGCAGAATTACGTATTCGGCCGCCAGACACCCCCCTGCCCCTTCACCCCCACCCTCGACAGGTTGAATTTCATTGGAGCTGGTGGCGGGGGGGCTGAACAAACACCAAACTGCTTTTCCTCGCGGCCCGTTTTTCATGATCATGGATTATCGCGCTCATCGCACCATCGTGGTCTTTCGCTATGCTTGACTTCTCGGTCGGGAGCAAAGTTCCCATTGCCCCCCCCCCCCCCCAGATGACAGAGCAATAATACAGCCTGTCGGCTTGCTGGGTAGTAAAGGGGACGCTGTTTTATTGGGGAGGCAGGGAGCGACCTCCAGTGTAGCCACCCGTCACACATCTAGCGTGACGCCCACGCTTTCAGACTCTCACGCTCATGCAAGACATCTTATGGCAAATATACATTATTCCATTATAAATCAGTAATAAAAGCTACATCAAATGCTCTGGGGTAGTTTGCAAACCCTACAGACTATTTACAAGGTAATAAAACTGTTATATACGTGTAAATGGGTGTGCAGCCTGGTCTCAAATTAAATCTCACACCGACCAGCTGACCAAAGTTGGCAACCCTCTGTGTAAGGTATATAATGCATATAATGTAAAAAAGAAATAAATAAAAGTTCATTTAAATAGATATTGCTAACAGAGAGGGTCGGAACCTAAAAGCTGCTGGTTGAGCTCCTAGGAATGTGTCCTTCTTTGGCACCCCGGAGCTTGGTACTTAACCAGGGTGATGTCATTGACTTGAACCTCCCTGGTAAAAACAGCAAGATGATATTAGGAGAAAGTAACAGCAATGTAGTAGTGGGTTCTAAGCTAGGCCCAGGTGAGATCAAATCCTAAACCCCAAACCATGTTCCATTTGGTCCCCATGGGTCCAGCAGAATGCACAGCTCATCCTCTGTGTCAGGGTCTCTCCAAGCAGCCATGATTAGATGCAGGTCAGACCTTGCATGTTTTCATAAACATCTTCCACCATTTCTAGCCACAGTACCTTGGTCTGTCATTTCTAGATGCAATTCTTTACTTTGCTGTTTAACTGTTTAAGACAAAGACTTAAATGTTTAAGTAAAGGAAGACCCCAAACTTTACACTAAGACATAGTATAGAAACGTCAAGAGATCTGTATTTGTAAGCTACATGTTTCCAGTTTCTATTCTCATGCTTCTTACTGAGTATCTTGGTTTAAAAGAGTAAAAATGAAATTGCAACTATGAATAATATACTTTAGGAGTAAATACGAGCCAGTAAGCACGTTCTCCCATATTTCAGTGGGAGAAATCCAAGTTTTTATTGTCCACAGGAGAGCCTGTACAGTCAACAGTCATTACCGGAGCTGAACGTGCTGTCCTCTTAGCGTTAGCGTGATCTGACTTCTCTATCTGTCTGTTTCTTCTTCACAGCAAGAGAAGCTGGGTGACATTTGCTTCTCACTGCGCTACGTGCCCACGGCCGGCAAGCTGACCGTCGTTATTTTGGAGGCCAAGAACCTGAAGAAGATGGATGTGGGTGGCTTATCGGGTGAGCAGCGATGGAGGGCGGGGGCTTTAGCAAGGAAGTGGGTTAGCCTATAGTATTCCAGAGATGTCAGAAAAGACAGTCCTGTGATCCATTCAGAGCAGCCCATGTCAAATAAGGCCTGGACTGTCTGTTGAGTCACAGCCAAGCATGGGAGCACACCATGAATAAGAAAGTAATTTCCGCTATGATGCTGCACATCCTGTGTTATAGCTTTCCCACACTTTTGGTCAGGATTTTCTGGGAGTGGACTGCCTTCAGAGTTCACACAGTAGGGGTCAGATGAAACAGTGGGCATTTCAGAGCCTCATCAAGTGGTTACTGTTAGAAACATTGGTTAGATTTAATTCTGTACTTGTGTAAGTTGCGTCTTTTTTGTGAAGGCAGGGTCAGCCAGTCTCTGGAGCTATTCGAGGCTAAGGGCCTTTCACAAGGGCCCATTGGTGACACCACTCTACTGGTCCTGGGATTTGAACCTTTCGGTCACCAGAACTTTGTCTCAGCGTGCTGAGCTGTACCCTGCTGATTTACCATGAGCCCTTGTTTAAACTTTTAAAAACTGCTTTCAAAATAATGACTCCCTTGTCCAACTTTTTTCCCCATTTGCAAGCTGGATTAAAAGATAACATTGATTATGTCACATATACGACCAGTATCCATCCATTTAACATAACTGCTGATTCAGTGTAGAATCATTATGAGTCTGGAGCCTATATCAGGTAGCACAGGGCACAAAACAGGGGGCAGCCTGAACGGGGTGCCAGTCCAACACAGGGCACAAAGCAGGGGACACCCTGAACAGGATGCCAGTCCAACACAGACCACAAAGCAGGGGGCAGCCTGAACGGGGTGCCAGTCCAACACAGACCACAAAGCAGGGGGCAGCCTGAACGGGGTGCCAGTCCAACACAGGGCACAAAGCAGGGGGCAGCCTGAACGGGATGTCAGTCCAACACAGGGCACAAAGCAGGGGACACCCTGAACAGGATGCCAGTCCAACACAGACCACAAAGCAGGGGGCAGCCTGAACGGGGTGCCAGTCCAACACAGACCACAAAGCAGGGGGCAGCCTGAACGGGGTGCCAGTCCAACACAGGGCACAAAGCAGGGGGCAGCCTGAACGGGATGTCAGTCCAACACAGGGCACAAAGCAGGAGACACTCTGAACGGGATGCCAGTCCAGCACAGGGCACAAAGCAGGGGACACCCAGCACAGGATGCCAGTCCAGCACAGGGCACAAAGCAGGGGACAATCTTTATGGGATGCCAGTCCATCACAGGGCACAAAGCAGGGGACACCCTGAATGGGATGCCAGTCCAAAACAGACCACAAAGCAGGGGACACCCTGAACGGGATGCCAGTCCAACACAGACCACAAAGCAGGGGACACCCTGAACAGGATGCCAGTCCAGCACAGGGCACAAAGCAGGGGACAACCTTTATGGGATGCCAGTCCAGCACAGGGCACAAAGCAGGGGACACCCTGAATGGGATACCAGTCCATCACAGGGCACAAAGCAGGGGACACCCTGAATGGGATGCCAGTCCAACACAGGACACACACACTAACCTGTAGAGTTACAAATTTTGGGGAGTTTAGATACACCATTTAATCACATCTTTGGACTGTGGTAGAAATCCAGAAAATTACAGGAAAAACACTGTAAAACCCACATAATCTTTGACATTATTGCTGTGACAACTTAATGCCCCCACATGTAGCCTATGTGAACAGCAGAAATAGTGAAATAGCACATTTTCAACATTTGTATTTCAGGGGTCTTGTGACCATTCAGTACAAAGTAAGAGTATGAAGTTTTAAAAGTGAATGTCACTGCCCTGAAAATGGTGTGCTTCCATCCTGCAGATGGTGCTGAGGTCGGTCTGCCACGCACCACCTTAACCGGATTAGTTATGGCACAGGAGACGAATCATTCTTGCCGAAATTCCTGAGGATTTTCCGCTAAAGACTGTTCATGGGGTGTGGAGGGGTTGTTATCTGTGCAACTGTGCAGGAACCAGAGTCTCATCTGGCATCAGCCAACTGCTTAGGGAGAAATGAAGCCTCAAAAACTGAAGGTGGGAGGGACTATCGATTGCATTGGCTCACCATCTGTTACGTCATTGGCTCCCAGTTGGTGACTGACAGCATAGTAGTCTCATGTTAGGATGATCATATCTAACACTGATCTATGCAAGGCTTACATGTGAGTAGTCATGTGACCATGGCTAGTTTTGGATTCCCATTTCTACACAAAATACTCATACTTTTTTCAAAGTCACATTTATGCTGTTGTTGGCTTCTGGGCTAATGGCACAAGCGCTCACTGGGGGGGGGGGGGGGGGGGGGGGGGGGGGGGGGGGGGGC
>JAODUD010000062.1:26102305-26113348 GCA_026784285.1 Stomatorhinus walkeri
TAGGAAAATGCAAATTTAAAAATAAAAAATGGTTTCAATTTTTTTTCCAGAGCTACATACATACACATACATACACACACACACACACACACACACACACACACGCGCACATATATAGCAGCTTTCCCTTCCAACAAGTGGGTATGGAGAACATCTGTAATCTGTCATTATTCTGTTATTAACCACATATTTCATATCACACACAGACAGGTGAGATTCTACTGTGTGCACAGCGAACACTGGATTTCCAAATCCACAATATTTACAAATATCTAATCTAATGATATCTAACATGACATGTAATATTTTTAAGGTCGGAGCAGAAGTACTTCAGATTCTGACATATTAATGATTGGAGATTAAAAAAGAAAAAGCTAATGGCTGAGAAGAAACCGTGAGACAATCGGCCGTCTGACTCCGATATCACCGCAAGGTTAGTGATCGCAAAATCTCAGCAAGGTTTCTGAGCTTGGAACAAACCTCCCCGAACAAGGTAACACTGTTCACTGCATGTGAAGAGATAAGAAAATGAGTTTTCTAGACCCCAGATCACCCAGAGTGGCAGAGGGAGAAGAAACCAGCTCAGTTCTTCAAAGCCGACCACAGAAAAAGCAAACATCTTGAAACCAGTGCTGGAAGGAATGAGGCTTTGGAACCCAAGAGGCTGGGATCTCTGAGCTTTGTTAATCATCACATCTAATTTTATTCCAATGGATAGCGGTACAGTAAGTGGGTTAAACCAATCAGATCGACAGCTGCAGATAAATCCACCTACTCTGGGTTTTAAGCCTTTGAAACAGGCAATTTGATAGACAGACCCCGAAAAAAGGGGGACATATTCACCCATCATTTAGTCAATTATGCAGCTCACCTGGCCTGGGCAGGCAGCATTCATACAAAGCAATTAAGTCTAACATCCCTGTCCTGTCCAATCACATGGCGTTTTACTGAACTTCAGGGAGGCTCAGAATGAACATTTCTGGTTGCGTGACACCAAACCAGAATAACACCACCGTGGAACAACCCTGGAAAGGATGCAGAACGGAGAGAGAGGGAAAGAGAGGCACGTTTCCAGAGGAGAAATGTAAACGGAGCAGAGCTGGGGTTGCTGAAAGGACGGTGATGAATGACCAGGGGCCAGGCTGGGGTGGGTCTCTCTACCCCACAGTCCCCGTCACCATGAGCCTGGTCCTGGCTGCAGCTCCGGGGTCTGCATCTACTTAAGGTCCGTGTCGGTACAAAAACTCCCAGTAGATCCCAGTAACGAACATGCGCTATATTTGCTGAGAGGAACTGCAGCCAAGTACACCCCCCCCCCCCCTTCAGTCCCCATACACCAGTGGTGTACGAAACAGCCATAATTATTCTTCCAATTTGCATGCCGCTAGTATGATTAAAGTGGCAGTTTATGCCCTTTTATGTAAACTACAAACTGCCGGAATCTTTAAATGACTGCGGAATAAAGGTATGAGCGAGCGCTTTCAGAGTGGGGAGTATCCACCTGCTCCTGCGATACCTACGGCGAAACAGAAAAGGCCATTCAACATATCTGCCATTGCACATTTAGGGTCATTAATTAAAGTAAAACCCTGAAATACGGCCAAACAGGAAAGGCTGAGAAACGGCCGCTTCCATTATTCTCGAACATCCTCTCTTTAACAGTTCGCGGGTCGCATGCAAACTGGCTTTTTACGCCCGTATGGAAATGTTCCAAACCGATCTCAGGAGAGTCCCGATTATCGCAACGTAACTTGGTGTACATAGGGTTAGAGTTTAATCCTCTTAGGTGGATAACAAAAGATCAAGTCACAATACAAGGGGGGGCCGTCCTCGTACCCCTGGTATGGAGGCTGTGAGGCATTCTAATGAGGAGAGCACAGAGAGAACTAGGTTCAGAAATGACAAGCAAAGTCATGGGTGAAATGACAGGATCAATGTATCCTTCACAATAATTCTCTACATCTGCAGACAGATGGAACGCCACAGCCATCCACGTGTTAAAACGAAATACAATAACGTACAAATTACACGCAGATACGTCAAAACACCTGCCGACCTGGAATCCACTCGGAACTCTTCACCGCCTCGAATCTCATGGTAATTGTCACGTGGTGTCACACGGACCGCCTTTGATTGCCAGCGTTAATCCGGCATGGGGCCCGTCTAACGTGATCCGATGTGTCTGACAGTCTTACCAGCGAAACCCACGGATGGTCTGCACTAGATGTATACCCTACAAATTCCACTTCCGTGGTGAAATCTTAGATTGGTGATACGTGCCAAAAGCCTCGTGGGTACTGATCCCATCCACAGCAAGCTCTCGGCCCGGCTACGCCATCCCTATGGCGGTTGCGAGATTCCGGCACTCTCTCCTGCCCCGCGCTCACCCTGTAGAGCAAGTTGATCTCCTCCTTCAACTTGCCAACGAGGTCGTCCTTGTCCTGGAGGCCCTTCAGCATCCGTGCGCTCTCCTGCCTCTCCAGCGCGAGCTCCTGACGGCAAAGACCTCGGGTGAGACTGAGACAGCTACCAATGAACAATCGTGATTTCCTAGACGAGAAAAATAATCTTATAGCACTCATAATTCAGACAAGATGAGTTTCTAAAAGTTGCCCCCTGTTCCTGAAACAATATCTTAAGTTTTATCAATGTTTATTTCCAGAATGAAAAATGACAGCACTGCGGGGACGCTGTCACCTGGACCATACCTCTCGGAGCACAAGCAGAGATCGCCATCATTCACATTTTGAGCTCTGAACTCCACAAAAGATCATTCTGTACTCAGCCAAAATGTTCTAGCCTATAGGATTTTAAATTTTTTTTATTTTTTTTTCCCCCTTCGGGCAGACTATCAAGAGATGCACTGCTGAACAGTGAATTCACTGGGAACTTAATTGTGAACCTAGAGTTCTCCATTTCTGGCATCTGGACAGTGAATTACCGGCCTGGCTCAGGCGGGAGAGGACACACCAGGAGAGGCGTGGAAGCCAGGAATCATGAGCCAAAACACTGTTTATCCAAGGACAACACAGCCTTCGGGAACTTGGAGGGTCATAATGAATCAGGCTTGCCAATCGGCTTTGTTTACAGGGACAGAGCGACCTGTTATGTGATTCTGTCCTGTAACCATGGACAAGAGGCGTTCCCAAAAGGTGTGGAACCAAGGATGTGCATCTTAACACCATAGTCACTTCGTAACACACTCCAGTGTGTACAAAACCACACCGTTATACCTGGCACTTAGAAAAGTCACATTTTGGACTAACGGGGGCAGTTTGTAGATTTGATTCCTGAAACAGCAGCAGGGCTGGACTGAGGCTATTAAAGGCAGAGGCATCAGATCCAGTTACAGGACCTGCAGGTATTTCAGTCTTGGGGCAACCACAGGATACCTTCTCCAGCTCTTCGATCCTCCTCTCCAGTGCAGTCATGGTGGCCCGGCTCTGGCGGTGCCGCCCATTCCCCGTCGCATCCTCTTCGTGGCCCGAACCCCCCGCGCTGTGAAAGAGACGCTGAAAATGTAACGGCACCAAGCGAAGGCGCTGACGTCATCAAATTTAACCACATTGAAGATCTCGCAACCACATTAAATGGTGCCACAATGCTAGACACCTCCCCCACACAGGGCAGTACTGTGAAGGAACAGTAGCGTGTACATAAGCGAAAGAGTCTGCAAAGCACCCTGGGACATATTGGATAAGCCTGGAATTGTATTCAATACAGAAAAAGGTAAATGTGACATTGTAAATGTAGCTGCATAAAATTCAATTCATTAAAGCTTAGTAAGGGGTGCAGAATGGGACAGAGAGGACTGAAGACCTTCTCACCCCCTGACGGCGGCTCGGGGAGGGACCGGGCAATATTCACATGAAACATTTCCATGAGGTTTGCTGGCGGTAATTACTGACAAAAGGGGCCACCTGGACCCTCGACACTCTCGAGCAGCATTTCAAGCGGAACCGGGCTGATAACCTGCTTTGGTAACGGTGAAATGGAGGAATGGGCATCTTAATTCTGCCTGGAATCACCACAGTCCAGCATGACAGGAGTGAAAAATTTAATCACCATAATAAGCTTATTATTATATGAAAATCATTCACTTATGAAACTTACTGGATACAGACGGACACTTTTCTAGGAAAGGAACTGAATTTTACTTCATTAGTAAGTGAGAGCGTAGAGAAATCCAGAAACGTCAGGAAGACCCATTTCGCCTGTCATATTACTTTCCGATGAACTCCTGTTCATATTCAAACAGGCGTTTTCACAGGAGAGAGAAAGATACACTTCCTGTAGATAATCACAAATGCATTTTTAAATAGGCCGGTTAACAAGTGTTATTGATAACTCACCTTTTGTAGCGGCCAGCCACAGGCCTCGAGGTCTCCTGAAAAACAGACAGAATGTGAAGTACAGAGAAGACGCGTGAAACTGAACACACGTCCAAAGCAGAAGCCTTTTGCACTGGCACTGTGCATTAGTGATGTGCCTTCTGAGAGGCCAAGAAGAGTAAACGAAGACGATGTC
This sequence comes from Stomatorhinus walkeri, assembly GCA_026784285.1. Lineage (NCBI taxonomy): Eukaryota > Metazoa > Chordata > Actinopteri > Osteoglossiformes > Mormyridae > Stomatorhinus > Stomatorhinus walkeri. The sequence goes on from JAODUD010000062.1 coordinate 26,106,833, forward strand.
TCAGCTAGAATTTGATTACAAGTTCAGGAAGATTGTGCATTTGTTTGAAGATCCATAATGTAATTTATCTTCCTTCTGCTTTTAGCAGTTCTCCCACTAATGAAAATGTCAAATTTCACAGGCAGCAAAATGAAAAGATGAAGTGAGAGTTGTGTTTTAAAGTACTGGAATCACTTGAGGATACAGTCAATATGAGAGACTCTTAAGAAGGCCCGGTCCACTTTCCGACGTGCTGCTTTCAAAGCTCTCGTTTCTCCAGACCTACCCTGGGGGTCAGAAAAACAACTCGAGCTGCCCAATCTCCGGAAAGCACTTCAAAACCCTAAAAACACCACAAATCCATTTTCTTACTTTGTCTCCAAAACAATCTGCCCTCAGTTAGAAATAGCACAGGGGGAAAATATTTTTGCAGATCAGGTTCGTGTTAACGGAAGAATACGGGCTTTTTAGGCAGGGATACAACAGAATCAAGAGGCATTAGTAAGTCTGGTAAGTGTTCGCTTGGTTACCTTTACTACACATATAAGCACCCATTAAGAACACGCCTCTCAAGCTACACTCGTGTTTATCAAACATCACTAAAGCCGCAATCTGCATGCATTTGTACCTGACAGGTGTCACTGTTTCATACATATTATGAAGGAAGATAAACTCTACATGAAAGCAGAGGTGGAAAGTTCAGGTCCAGAAAGTAAAAATCCGGACCAAGACTTTATTTCAACCAAGCAGTTGAGTACTCTGTGAATGTCACTCTTTACATTCAACAGGTTGGCCGAAACAAAATCTTGGTTTGGATTTGTACTTTTTGAAGGCAAACTTTCAACCTCTGCATGAAAGTCAGGTGACCATCCTCCACATAAGATCTAATGAGGTACATTTTTATTAACGAGATGCCGTTTCAGAAGTTTCTATGGCAAATGCCACAATTCTCCTTTTTCCACGGGTCAGATGAAGATCTGACCTCAGGACAGAAGAACCGAAGGTTTCAACACTTGCTTGTCTGAAGGCCCCATCTTTCAGCCAGATCTGACCTACAGAGTGCAAGCTAATGCCTTTTTGACAAGTGAATTATGAACCTTCAGGCTCCACCACCTGCACGACTGGCCTAGTCACCTAATTATCACAGCCTGGATCACTGGGCTCAGCTTGACAGCTGGATTACCAAGAGGCACCTTACAGAGAATAAGCCATATCTAAAAGTTAACACGGAACTCAACTGAAGCAAATGTATAGCCTTATTGATCTGGGGTCAATTTTACCCCCGCTGGTGCCCTGCCCGCACTGATCCAACCGGAGAATGATAGGGGTGTCAGGATGAAGATCACCAGCACACACGATTTGGGGTGTACGTGCGTGCCACGCTAACAAATAACACACTAATGACTCATTCTTTCCATGTAAGGATATGCAGAGAGCTGGAGGAATCGGTTTGGAAAACTTTCACTCATTCTGATTCGTCAGTTTCCTTCTGTTCACAAACATGAATCTGTACATATTGTTGACATGGACATGCCAAGGTCAACTACCGTGTTCCCTGCAGAGTAAAATGAACCCATACCTCCTCGAACCACTGGGATAATTGAAATATATTTGATATCTGTCCAGAACATCTCTTTAACGTTCCAAACTTATTGCAGTTTGCAGATGATTGAGCGCTTTTAGACCTACGGCTCATTTAACCAAATGTTCACGCAAAGCCAGGCAAGTTGCTCATTAAAACCGGACTGCAGGCTTTGAATTCTGCCACGGAGCTGAACTCAGAACCAGCATGTCCCAGGCACAAAAATGACAAAATCCAATTATGTTAGATTAGCTAGCAGATAACACCAGCACTTCTTGGAATATTCACGAAGGCACAGCAGAACTGACAAATGCAATACAATGAGGGTTAAATGGCCAGTACTGACTAGCTTGTGAAAGTTCTCCCGTAAGTAAGAAAGGCTTGGTTGTCTGACCCGAACCTTTTTTAAACACTCCTGCAAAAACATCCTATTAAACGTGTGTATGAAAAACCAATTATCTCTTCAAAGCTCTGAATGCCAGCGGTAGCACTATTAGAGACTATGTATATTTCAGAAAAAGGGAGAGACACATCGCTGCGGCCAGGAGCTGAATATCGAGCGGGAGGGGCAATGTGGAGCATTATCATCTGATACCCCAATCCCAACCCTCATTATAAACCTCTCCTACCCCTTGTGATAAGCCCCTCCTATTCAAGATTGCCCCTCCCACTTGACACTCAGCAGCAGTGAAATACAGCTGGAAAAAGTACCCATCCTCAAGGAGCAGAAAAGCAGTGCCAGACTGCCCCGGAAACAGCCAGGCGGCGCTCTAAAAACCCAATGGGTCACTGGAGATGCTGGTCAGCGACTTTACGCCTGACTGATGTGGACTATCCTCCAAATGCCTACTGGCGCTTGGAAACTCTTACTCTGCCACGATGCTCTGAGCTTGCAGGTTGCTCCTCACACTGTAGGAAGAACCACCTTCTCCTACACCTTTTAAGGGGCACACTCCACTGCTCCAGTAGTACCAAGTCGCCTGATCCCTTACCCACACAGTTTCTAGGCTCTGAAACTCCATAACGTAGATGTCTCACCAAATCGAGAAGGGCAGTATAAATATTTCATTCTTATTTCATTCTCTATTTTAATTCTTGCTTGATGCTGCAGAGAATAAAAATACACTTGTTAGTTACTGACATTTAATATGAATCAGGCAGAGAACCAAAAATACTCTTCCATCAATAAGAGAGAGGCCCTCAAAATGAGCTGCCGGCAAAGATCCAACCTAACAGGCTTAAATCAATGCGCCGCGTAACAGGCAGGGGGTAAACACGACTTATGAGAATATATGTGCTTTTTACGGCTTCCTGACAACTTCATATCTCAAAGGCAGCTTGCCGATGCGGAGGTCGAAGCTCGTGACCTCAGTGACGGGCAGCTCACCGGGTTAGACCAAGACTGTGAGCAGACTGGGCCTCAGTGTTGCCGTACAAAACAGACAAGAGCCGTTGGGGTTCGAGCTATTTAAGATATTAATACGCAACCCTAGTCAGGACACCCACATTGCAGGCACTTCAGATGCTGGACCAGTCCATCATCAACACATACAGACCAGATGGTCCATTACTCCTAAATACAGTCAGCAAGCATATTTCAATTGTAGTCCCTTATGTTATCAATGCTGCTGAAGAGCCAGTAACAGGCCCCGAGCGACCAGTCCGATATGGACAATGGAAATTGCAAAGCTTCAGTCAAAATGAGGTTTATGGTCTACAAAACCTGAAGATGATGTATAAAGACTCAGGTCACAGGGCACAAAGGTCCCCTTGAACTACTGTAAAACGCAGTGATAGGTATGATTAGGAAGGGAGTTAATTGGGTAACATCTCTCTCTCTTTCTCACGTAAAGAGATGATTAAAGAAAAAAAAGTTTCACAATATCATCATGTTATTCAGAGCATCTAAAGTGGTTAAATGTGCCCTCCTGCAAGAGAACAGTAGCAGGGATGACAGAGCACAGCAATGTGGCCCAAACAAGGACAACAGGCAAAGGAGACAAACACCATGAGGAGCAAAGCGCCCCCTGGTGGGGACAGCCTTCCCTTCCATGCTCACCGGGTAGCAGGGCTGCGCTTTCACTTTTCCCCTCCATGCTCGCCAGGTAGTAGGCCTGCTCATTCACTTTTCCCCTCCATGCTCGGCAGGTAGTAGGCCTGCTCATTCACTTTTCCCCTCCATGCTCGGCAGGTAGCAGGCCTGCTCTTTCACTTCCACAGAGACCTCCTGAAGGCCAGGTGCTGAAAGCCTTCGACACATTACAGCGGTTCGCTCCCAGTATGCGGGGGGGGGGGGGGTTCTAGGCACCAGAAAAGGCCACACGTTCCTGGGCTTCAGGTGTGTCTGATTATGCACAAGGCCCCCGTGCTGGAGCTTGAAATTCCATTATAACTCCTCTTCAGGCCAACACCCCCCCAGCACCATTTAATTAACCCACATTTCTAAATAAAGTCCCCCTCGCTCACCCTTCCCTCCCACCCCAGTGTCACATGACTCAGTTTCTCATTCCTCCCAGAGGGAGTCTTACGCAGCCGTCTCACGGAAGCCTCTGTATAATTATCACGTCGTTTGGGATATGAAACATAAATGTAAACAATAATCAATGACACACGCAGATTTCTGATCATGATGATTTAGCCTGGGGGCTGGCCACGCGGGACCTATCACACGGGTGTGAGGAGTCTCAGCGCTCCGTACCCACCGCTCAAGTGCCCCCACACGGCGTGGGCGCCGTACGGCCGCCCATCCGCCTCGTCGGCGCCCCCTACTGACAGCAGCAGGTAACCGAAACACTCAGAGAAAAGCCAGAAGCACAGCCGGGGAGGACATTCGCCACTGCAAAAGCTGAGCTGGCAGCCAGACTCGAACCCACAACCCACAGGCCATCTGCCACGCCGCAGGATATCGCTGTCGCAACACAGGGGGCCCTTACTGTCACCGTGCAGGGCAAGGATGGTTCTAGCTGTAAGCAGAACAGGAAGATACCAAGGGCTCCCAGAGTGAAATGATCATCAGTTGTCTTGGCTGGGGGGCTCCCAAGTAATGCTTTGCCTCGGGCCTCTGAAAAGATAGAATCAGCCCTGGCACAATGAGCAAGTACAATGACACATCAGCTACCATATACCCCATCATGGCCTGCTATAAGACACACCTATACAGGTGGGGGGGGGGGGGGGGTGCCGGAGCATCTGCTGGAACTATTTAAAGTGCTGCCCTTTAAAGGTGTGATCTTCCTGCACTCCTTTACTACATGTGTCAAAGGCTTTGGGCACCTGTGCCTTGAAAAGTCTCTGCTTGGTCCTGCACATGTATATAGATGAGAGGCCTCAATGCTCAACGGCTCAAGGGCGATATGATCACTGTGCCTGACAGGGGATTTGATCCGACGACCTTCTGATCCCGGGCACAGAGCCCAAGCCCTCCCACTATTCCTTCGCACTATTCCGCTGCCATCCTGAAACGTGCACTAGGACTGACACACCTTGACTGCCGCGGACAGCAGCGAGGCCTTCTGGGAAGGCGTGACCTCTGGCCTCCTGCATCTCAGTGTTGTGCTAGGGGGTCACGTGCTGTCTCACAAAGTTTCTCACACATACGATCTATAAATATTTATCACTGCAAAGGCTCATGGAGGTAAACGGCCGAGCTCTGAGGCCGGATACCTCCAGGGGATAAGCGAACGAAGATGACACAGAGCAAAAAGAAACGGAAGGAGAACTCCTCCCCTCACCTGCAGTGAATGTGCCGCCCCAAACTCCAAGCTCATGGTCTCGTTCTGGGTGGTGTTGAGCTGCGTGAGGGCTTCCTCCCTCTTCCTCTCCTTCTGACCTTCATCACCATCATCATCCAGCTCATCCAGGCTCTGAATCAACAGGAATCATACAAAAATGAAAGAACAAATCAGTTTGCCTTTTATTTCATTTTTATTTTTATGTTTTATGAAATATAATCTGTAATACAAGCCTATAGTACTACTACTTTGCCACACCCACAAAGTTGTTAAAGAAAATGTATGGAAATGTATTTATTTAGAGCAGCAATCCTCAACCCATGGGTCACAACCCAAGATTGGGTCACAGAAAGTTCTGAAAGGGTCACGAGGCAGAGTTGGAAGCATTTTAAAACCAGCAAGCTCCGATGCTGATCAGTGATCAGATTTCCCAGCCCCAATATGAGAATTAACCTACATAAACGGGTCGGCAAATGCCTAGCAAAAAACTAGTAAACAGTCATCCAATCCAAGACGACAAGCCACAGATGCTTAATTTAAAATTCACTGGCACATCCAATCAAATCTGTGCAACATGCACTAACTGGCGTAAATTGCAGAATGCACTGCAAGCTTGATCATAGTGCTACTTTAAACCTATATTTCATATAGGGTCGTGATTGAGCTGGCACAGAAAAAATTGGGTCACGGCACAAAAAGGTTGAGAACCACTGTTTTAGAGTTTTTGCTGCTTCATTGTAAAGTTTATTTAAAGCTTCAGACTAAGAAATGACTGTACAGCACATTTAAAGCACGTGCGTAAAATTATTTTCTCTTATAAGCATCAGAAGGATCAATAATGTGTTTACAGTATAAACGTTCCTGTGATAAGGGCTTTTGCGCGAACACTTCTAGTGATAAAGGGTTTGGGATCCCGCGGGCATTCTATTTATAACTTCTGTTATACAACCACACCGAGCTGTGAAGGTGCTTTAGTACAGTGAGAAAAACAAACGAACAGCCTAATCATCTGATTGGACATAGGAGAGAACTGGCCAATGGCGAGCCTGCCTCACTCTGGCCCGGAATAAGGATGCTGAATGGGTAAATGAGTAGGTCAATTAGCCTTACAAGGTGTGTGGGGCCGAGAGGGCTTGAAACATTTTGGCAGGTGTTTGCTGCCAAACGGCTGAACAGCAGGTCTAGACAAAGGCCAGGTCCCTTGGTCATAACGATAAGCCCCCC
>JAODUD010000062.1:26138056-26154256 GCA_026784285.1 Stomatorhinus walkeri
GGCGGGTTCAGTGTTGCAGCCCAGCTACAGGAGGAGATCAGCTGCGCTTTGGGATAAAAAGACCTCATTCCACCAGGCTTGGAACACAAAGGGGAGCCCCCACCATGAAGGTCCTAATTAGACCCCCCCAATAAACAACATTCTTCAGACATACCACATATTTGACTGCTCCAACATACATCTCACGAACACCTTCCTCCATTAAAAATCAGGGAAACAAGGGCATTTAAAAATTCTGCTGACATGCTGAAATTTCATTTGAATTTAAAGCCTTGCCTGACCAGTTTTGAAAGAGAATCTTGAGAACAACTCAAGCTTCAACCCCCCCCCAACATTGCTAACTTACCTTATAAGGGGAAAGAGGCAAGATATTAGCAAAATGTTTGGCTTATGTGCGCCATCTAGTGGCACACAGACTTTAGAATCAAGGTCTTGACATCACATTGATAAATCAACCCTCAACAGAAAGGACCGTGCCATTGTTCCACAAATAGATCAGTTAAATGAAACCACCTTCAGTTCAGAATCAAGCATCGTGTTTGTGATATTTACCTTTCATAATACAGACAAAGACAAACATTCACTTATTAATTTTTATTTGTATAGGACAAAATACATTTTCTCAAAATAAACGTGTTTTGGCAAATGGTTTCGTTGGGATACAAGGTCTGCTCTATACTACCAATGCAATCAAGTCGGCTGAAGCAGACTCTCCGTCTACCTCGAATAAATTATGTATTTTATATAAAACATTAAAATGCCCAACGGAAGCAGCAGTGTCGAATTTACACAAGAAACTGAAACGCATCTGTCTGGCTTATCACAGAAAGGGGCACGTATGCGTGAAACTGCCCCCTTCAGGTATTTGACTGCCATTTCCTCACATAGCTAAGAGAAGTCCACACGATTGGTCGATTCAGCAGAGGGGTCCTAGGCTTGGTAGTCAGAGACGGCCGAGCATCCGCACGAAGCGAGCTGCCAAACTCAGCCACCGGCCCCACGTCAACTTAAAATATACCATAGACATTCTGGCCTGTTCTCCTCTTTCCTCACACAGGGGTATAAAGTCACTTTTAAATATACAACATAGTCAACCATGATACAACAGCTGATGCAAGCTTTACAATGTACACAGTTTGTCGTAATGGAGCGCCGGGATTGGCTGGGAGTCACTGCGCTGCGCGTCAGGATGAAGTCACATTGTACACCGGAAAGCTTTGAGATTAAAATAACAGAAACAAAAGGCCCATGAGGAAGGAAAAAAAATACAAAAAACCCATAAGTCCAGATGGTCCAACCACAGCGTCCCTACAGTAAATTTAAAGACCACCGCAATGCATGAAATACATGTTCCAACACATGGTCTTTATTTGACATAGTGGTCACATGACAATAACAGTGCATGTAGACATTGTAAAAGGACTGGATCAGAAATATCTTGGCTAATACTACAATAAAAAAACAAAACAAAAAAGCACTCCCCCAGATACTGAATACAATGTGTGAAATGTAGTGAAGCAGTTAAATTATTCCTCACAATTACAGTGAACACTTTTAAAAATGAACGAGGATAATGTCACAGAACAGCAAATGCTGTCCCTTCAGCGAGGGTCTGCTGTGTTTCCATATCTTCAGACTATAAAATTAATTCCTTTTTAAAACACGTTGCCGTCCTCTGGAGTTTTTATATTTTAATAGTAAGAGACGGAGTTTGTCCATAATCATAAAGCATGCCATGTGCTGGTCTCAAACGATACATATATACAGCGTCACTCAGTACCTGCTAAAATGAAGTGAAGAAGACAGGGTAAATACCAAAATCTACATTACAAACTTAAAAAGAGGGAAGACGGAGTGGTCAGCGACAGGAGGCAGGAGTAAAAATTCTACTGTCAATGGACTTAAAGCATTTTAAGAAATAAATGCATATTGCACATACAGTGAAATTCCAACAAGTCCACTTTTTGCAATCACCAAGTGAGAATTATATTTATTTCAAGAAAAAAAAAATCAAAACGTGATGCCAGATGGGATAAAGTGTGTTAGGCATTTGTGTGTTCATGTGTGTAAAGGGGGCGTTAAAATACAGCAAAGGGCTGCAGGAGCGTCCAATCAAATCTGGGGAATCTTTGTAACTCTGTGCTGATTGACAGGGCTTGAGGAAAAATGAGCCAATAGCAGATGAGAGGGGAGGTGAGACTCAGGGAAGGGCGAGCTGAGAGATGAGGTAGTGGAGGAGGGGGCAGGTTCGGAGGAAAAGCAAAAATCACAAACAACCCTATATGTGTAAGAAAACTGAACAGTTGTGGCACAAAAAGGGGTGTTCAATAAATGAAATCTCAATGCAACTGCTTTATGTACAACTAAGGCTTACTGGTTAAATATATTTTTTTCTGGAGCCTTGCCCACCCGCCATGTTTGATTGAGTTTCATTCATAATGCTTTCTTCGGTTTGTAAACTCTGTTGTTGGGTCTCCAGGACAGCTGCAGGATGGAGAGGAGGACCTAACCTGGGGGTGGATGAATGAGGATGGAGCAGAGGTAGAGGGTAGATGGCGGTGGGGAAGGAAGGTGGGCAAAAGCGACTATGCGGGTGGAGGAGGAGGAGCCGGGTTCGAGACAGACAGCTGCTGCAATCGATAGATGTGCAATCACAAGTCGCGGCTGGAGGTGGGTAGAGGGAGCGTGCGGGGTGTCATGTGGGGTGGGGAGGGGGGTTAGCTACTTAGACAGTTTGCTAATGACCCGGATCAGGGCTCCATTTTCATCCTTTAGTCTCTGGTTGTCCGCTTTTAAGTCTGGTAGCATCTGAAAGAAAATAAAGGGAGGGAGAAGAGAATCAGAGACGCGGCAAAGGGGTTTGGCCAGCAGGGGGCCAGGGTGCCAACGGTTATGTGCAGGGCGACTCGGGAAACAGGCGGGGAGCCCGGACAGCCATGCAGGCCCAACATGGCCGGGCCCGCACTGCTCTGGCGGACCTCGCTGCAACCACACACTGGGTTTTAGCCGTGCGGCACAGTAGATCACGCCAAGGCACAGTGCGGACGCTGCGTCACACTGCTCTGTCCACACGGCGGCAGACGCATCATCTGCACACACAGGTGGCCTCACGGCTAGATATTACACTGCTCACCCTGCTTACACGGCTTCACACAAACGCACAATGATTCTCCTCATTCTGTTCTCCGCCTCCAATGAATCTGCAGGTGCAGCAGGACGCAACAGTGGTACTGGAATCAGGAAGCAAGTTCCCACTGAACAGCCCTTCAGAGCAATTTCCACACAAGTCCCAACTGAGGATTAATGCTTTTAATCTGTAAGGAACCACACAACACTGACATCACGGCTCAGTGAAAGGCCAGGCTTTTTCTGGTCCTTAACTGACTTTAAATCACCGGACGTCAGTCTTGGAGGTAGTTACTGGCATGCAGGTTAGTGTTACTGCACTGCAAGGTATAAAAGCCTGCTGTACTATCCGCTGGCAAGGGGCTCCTTAATGCTCTCTGACTAAAGCGAGGCGCTTCCAGAAGCTGCCTGCATGGTGACTCGGGGGCTCCTTCTGAAGATGCTGTTGCCCTCCTCTTTAGCTCAGGCCTCCAGCATCCTACCTGGCTAGTTCACTAGAAACCCATCACCAACCTGGAGCTCAGGGTTAAAGATCACTCCACGATTGCACGTCACCCTGCATTTAGCATTACTGATCAACTATGGAAATATATCAGCCTAATTAAATAGAGTGTATTTCTGGCAAATAGAAACTTTAGAAGTTTTCAAATGTAGGGGAAGGAGGAACTGAGAGGAGTTGTTATAGGAACAGAGTCATCTGAAACCAGCACAGAGGAAATTAATGGGTGATTAAGGTGATGGACTAATTTACAGGGCTAGGGGCAGCAGGCAGCAGAGGAGTTAAGATCATGACATCATAGCTCTTTAAAATGCAAAGAGGTATCCTGAATTCAGAAAAGCCAGCAGCGTACCACATGGCCTTACTGGCCATGCGGCGGGGAGGATGAAGCTAAAACATCGCATCATGCAGGAACACCGGGCGAGGCGGGAGCAGCTCAGGCTAAGGTTACGGGGGGCGGCACCTGCCTGTCTGCTGGTACACAGAGCGTGAGAAATTGGCGGGCCGGGGGCGTGGCTACAAGTTGGCGGCGCGAGGCTGGCTGCAGCACTCTGAAAGCCGGGCCACCACACGGGTCAGCGCCCTGTTCTCGGCCGCGAGACGCTCATTTATCTGCCGCAGGGCCTGGACCTGCTTTACTTGGTGGAGGTTCTGCGGGAGACCAGACAGGGATGAGATGGGAAGGCTGTCGGGAGATGGAGGGGTGTGGAGCAGGGAGGGGCACACAGACGGAACACAGACGACTGTCGGGCGAAGGGAGGGAGGTCTGCTAGCTGGTCTGGTGGCCCAAAGCTGGTGCGGAGCCCCTGGCATCTTCAGAACCCCGGCTCTCTCCAAACGCCATGCCAAGAGGTAAAATCGATCCGCGGATTCGTGTCGCAATTTCCGTTAAAGTTATTGTAAGGGCTGACCGGCTAGCCGCCATGATCACGGTGCCTCAACCGCGGGTTCACGTTGCGATATTCAGGAGTGAAAGACAAGCTGAACCCTACTGTGACAGAAGGCGTGAGAGTGATACAGCTGCCTGGAGCCGAACGCAAGAAAAATACAAGAGGGAAGTCCAAGAGTCATTCCTAGGAGTCGCCATTTTCGTACAATGCTTGGCGTGCTTTCCTTAGTGCTGAGGTCACTAAAGCACCAACGCAGAAACACGCGAGCCAAAAGCAACGAAACGTCTCAGGTCTATGCTGACTGTGAGAAGTAGAGGGCAAGGAGTCCCATTCTGTCTGTTTTTGGTCAGCCATATTAGGATTACAGCGTTCAAAGATAAATAAATGATACACATGACCAGCAGAGACACACTGGTCTCACGGGACATTCATGTAGACTGGGGAGCAATAAAATGTACCTTGAGTTCCTCCTCCATCTCAGAGATCTTCCTTTCAAGTGCTCTTCTTTCCTGCAGGGGAAACACTGGTGAATACTCAGCCTTTTGAGTACAGCGAGCTGGGCTGTGAGGCTGGTTTACATGGCACACAACTCAACCTTCACAGGCCGCAACTATGACATGAAATATCACTGCCATCCAAAGTATTCATGCAGTTCTGGGTGTCCAATCCAACATATGGAAGCAACAGTCTCAACCCGGGTCTGTAAAAGTGTCGGATGCAGTGTGTTGAGGACAAAGACGGGGAAGAAAGAAAAAAAAAAGAAAAAAAAAAAAAAAACTTAGCGCTGGGGAGTAAATAGGTTCTGCATCGTGAACTTATGAGAGGCTGGTTACGGCAACATTCAGTAAAAACCAGTAAATCCTTTCATGCAGCCAATATGTGAACAGAAGGTAGCTAGATGTGAAAATAAGGTGCTGATCCAGAAGTTAGGAACCCAGGCCATGCAGGACTACGCAGACAAGTGGGAAGTACACAGTCCTACACAGACACACGGCGGGCAAGAAAGCGGCCCAGCTGATTCGTTGTCGGTGAAAACACACGCTGCCCGAAAAGCCTATGTGCGGGACAGAGCTAGTGGCCGTCCACGGCAGGGCCTTCCGCACGAGCTAGACGTGAGTCGGCAGCTTGCAGGAAAGCTCAAAAGCACTGAGGGAAGTTAGGTTAGACCATACCACCGGGCTGAAATTGGGTCCTGCTTGTGACCTTAAGACATAAATCAATCCGTTACATCAAAGGGAAAAGAACAGGTTAAGTGGAAAAGGATTCACGAAGTCTGATAAGTTAGAAAAATGCACAAAGGGTAGGGGATGAACCTAGGGGTATGTCACGAACACACAGCCAGGTAAACGTAACGCCTTTCTGCTCTTTATGCATTTTAAATCACAGTCAGAAGACACGAACGTCAACAGAACAAATATTTACCCTCCTCTCCATTTCCAGCTGTGACCGATCGGCAAATCGCTCCTGCCTCTGCAAACAAAGGGGTGTGCGAGTGAGCCGGGAAAGCCACTCATAACGGCAGAGCAGTGATATCCAGTTGGGGGATCTGGAGCTAGAGGCTCCGTTGGCAGCCTACCTGCATCGCCCTTTCCAGCTGGAGCTTCAGCTCTGACAGCTCCAGGTCCGTGTGCCGCAGCTGCGCCTTCAGCTTCTCGTTTTCACCCAAGATCTGTTCATACAGCTTAGAGGAGAGTGAACACGGCAGCGGTCAGTCCGGGAAGCCATGGTACTGTATTAGGGTGTAAGCTAGCTGTACAATGCTCTAAGCGTCTAATATGGCTGACAGACGGTGAGCAAAGAATTATGGGTAGGGCACGAAAACGCTGCAGCTTACTGAAGAGTAGTAGACAAAACAGTGCAGGTACCTTCTTGTAATCGGTGGTCTCCTCTCTATCTAGTCTGCTTGAGTAGACCCTCCTGCTCCCGTTGTTCCCGATGTGGTCATAACGGTCGGTGGACAAGAGACTCCCAGAGTCATTCCTGAGGGTTGGAGGGGGGGGGCACTGTTTACTATCTTCAACATAAACCATCAAATACCCAGAGCTTTGATGTGTTTTACACAAGGAAAAAGCATCAGTAATGTGAGCATTAAGGGCTGCTTACATACCTCAGAAGTCGGTCACTCTACAAAAGAAAATGAGAACAATTACCCATAATGCCACAGGTTGCATATTGAATACACAAGCTTGCCTGCCCTTTCATGCACACACAGCAGTCTCTGTCTAAGCTCCGCAGAAAATGCAAATTTAGCCACACAAACGGCAACGCCTCGACACATTTCTAGCATGTTCAGTTCAGCTGTTTTATGCAGCATCCTTTTCCAGTGAGGCAACACTAAGATGCTTCGCGTCAGATAAACACACAGATGGAATGATGACAGGGGGCTCCGAGTTTGGCAAAAAGGTCATCGGTCAGCAGGCTTAAATCAAGGAAACATTTCTGCAACCAAGTATACAAATTTTCTTAAAATAACACAAATACACAGTCAAATATGAGCCGGTAAATGCTTTCCCATCCTCGAGACAGCGAGCAGCCACACGGCGGAGACTGCGAGACCCGTCTGGCGGACAGCTGCCAGCGTTAGTTACGCCTCTGAAAGGCCGCATGACATAAATGGAGCTGGACGTGTCGTGAAGGAAACTGGGCCACTCGTGGTTAGGCTGGGTCTTTCCGAATCACGCAGAGAAGCCCATTTGCAGGCCAATTCCATCACGCCTTGCCTATTCTTGAGCGTCCAGAGTCTAATCCAAACAGGAAACGTGGCGGGGTGTGGCACTGCAAATAGGTTTTCCCTTTATTTGAAAGATATCTTGGTTTACAAGGTCTAACAAGGCTGAGCCCAGAAGAGTTCATTACTGACAGACATCTATGCTAGGCTGTCTGTTCGAGTCGCAGCATCACCAAGCCGCAGTCATATGCTCACCTGGGGCTCATCTTGGGTGCTGCCATCTTCCGAACCGGACTGCTGCTCCAGATCGTTCTCGTCGCTCTAAAATGAGAGGAGTGGGGAAATGAGAACGGAATGGGGGAGGGATCTCTCGGCCCGTACCTACAGGCAAAGGAGCAGCGAGCTCTCACATCCTGGGTCCAGAAGGACACGCCCGTGGATCGCCGCTTCTCACGGGGACGCCGTCGCTCCCGTATGGACCTGGGCTGGGCCTTGTCCTCACCCTCCTTTTCCTCCTGTTTATCGGACTCTGGGCATAACGGAAGACAGGGCAGCGATGATTCAATTAAGCACAAGGTTAAAGGTCATGCTTGTTTTCAATTCCTGTCCTACATCCAAGGGTACTTTCCTGTAAGCATGCTCTATAAAGTAACTATAATTCAAAGGCAAAAAATCCAGCATTCTAGGGATAGATTATGTGTGAAGTATGCAAGTCAGGCCTTTTTAGGGGACTCCTAAAGTGAAACGCTTCATAAAAGCCATATATGGCTCTACATTTTCCCCATCAATGATCAATGGCAGCGTTTCCCAATCCGGTCCCATAGCCAGTCCATGCTTTTGCTCCCTCTCAACTCCCTGCCAGATAGTCCTGGAGGATCGGAGTGGGAAATACTTCTCTAAGGGCACTTTGAGTGTCTTGTCTCTCAAAGATATAAGCATGAGAACTTCCAACTTAGAATGAGTGTATAGGGCGTCTATCACACAGACACACACACACACACAGACACACACACAGACAGTGACTGACCTTTCTCAGTTTCCCTGGAAGCCCGTCCATAGGTAGAGCTAATCCCTGATAGGCTGTTTGGCCTGTTGAGGGAGCTGGAGGACAAAGGGCCACTGGATGAGGACACTGAGGACGTGGACGTCACTGTGGTGGTCAGGGCAGTCGTGGCCGTGGTTGTAGATGTGCTGCCCAGCCGGTAACGCTGCAGGAAGATCTGAAAATTAGTGCTGAGGGCGAAAGAACCGCGAAGCTGCTTTGGTCGGAACCAAAATCAGCGTTACCAAAGCAGAGAGCAAGGTCACCAACCTCATCGAGGCTGCGAAACCTGGACCTGTAGTCCTCCTCCTTCACCTCCACCTCCTTCCTCTCCTCCTGCTGCTTCTCCTTATCCTGCTTCTCCTTCTCTTCCTGCTCCTCCTCTCGGGTCCGCGTGGGGCGGCTCCGGCTGATGGTTTTCTCGGCTTCCTGAAGGTCAGTCAGGGTCACGCCCTGCAAGGTCACGATTAAAGATATGTTAAGTCGAGAGGCGCCATGGCAACGGGCTCTGACGACACTTGTACCTATCTGACGGAAGGTAACAAAGCTGCCTGCAAAACTGAGCTTGGAGTGATTTTCCCAAAACACCAACCGGTTTTTAACCCATGAACCCATCTTCAAAGCACAGCACACAAGTGGCAACACTTTATTTTAGTACGCTTTTTTTAAGCTCTAACAGAGTGGTTGTTATGTACATGTGCAAAAGACTTCCTACAAGTCGAAACTGTCGTGATGGTCAATGTCATGTGACTAGCGCTAAGTCACATGACCACATGACCATGGCAGGACTGACTCGCCTGTGTGGACCTCCGGGACTGCCTCGCCTGTCGGGACCGGGCCTTTCGCTGCGACTCGGACTCTTCGTCGCGGACCGGAGTGAGGTACGACCTGCCACACACACTGCCGTCAGTATGACAGCCACGCCTACCGAAGGATCCACCTACAGCCAAGCAGCTGTGCTGACACGTGACCGAACATGGTGCTGAGGCCCGTCAGCTTGGCGTGACCTACAGCCTGACCGGGGACGGGGAGAGCCTTCATAATCAATCAAGGTGCTAGACCGTCCACAATGGCGGCCATGTCAGTGGCAACTTGCCCAAACTGAGGTCTATTCAGTAGAACAGGTACAGGACAGCAAATGATGGAAGGGGAGTCACACAGGTATATGGTCACACAGGTATATGGGCACACAGTAAATCGCGGGAAGTTCCTCCCTCCCACTGCTTATGCTTGACCATCATCTCCCCAAAACACTCACTCAGACAGGAGCCTCACCTGCGTCTCTCCCGGCTATCGGAGCTCAGCGTTGTTCCCGTGCTGGAGGTCGTGTTCACCACTGTGGGGAGGACGGCGGCCGACCCCTTCTCCCGCTCCTTCTCCCTCTCAGCGCTCTCCTCTGGCCAAAACCTACCGGAGGCAGAGACACACATTCCACGTGAGGCAGACACAGCACCCGATTGGCGGAGGCGTCGCTGGGCGGCATGTACGACACGCCGGCCCGTGTCACGTGACCCTCCACACCTGCTGGTCACGCTGGAGGGGGCGGGGGAGGGTGTGGAGCCCGAGCTGGACAGCGCGCCCCGGGGGCCGCCGGACGTGGTGACAGACGAAGAGGTGGAGGATGAGGAGGCGGTGCTGGAAGCGAGGGGGTCGTCGTACCTCCGGCCAAAGGAGCCACTGGGGGGGGATGTGTGGGGGGAGCAAAAAGCAGATCATGAAAGGGAGAAAACGCTTCTCTCTATAAACCGAGAGGTGATTTTCTCATATGACACAATGCAAATGATGTAAAAATGTCATATCTTGCACAAAACCAAATGATGTTCCCATACATGAGGAAGAGAAACGGAGCAGACTGGAGACAAAAGACAGCATGATGCTGAGGAGCGGTAGGAGGAGCATGGAGCACAGGCTTGTGCGCGTGGGCATGGCCGTGAACAGGAGCGGGCAGCGGGCTGGGCCTCTACCTTCTATACATGCTGTAAGACAGGCTGTGCCAGGGCTTAGTGCTACCGGAGACGGGCTCCAAGCTGGAGGAGGACGGCGACTTTGTGGGGGCATCGCGCACGCTGCTACTGCGCCCCACCGCTAGTGAGTGGGACGAGCTGCCATGCAAACAGAGCCAAAAAGAACAAGGGCACGTTAGCGCAAATGCAAACACACGCACAAAATGCAACAGTCCCACCCCTTGCTTCTCATTGGATCAGGAGGGAGGAGGGAGGGGCCCTTGTGGGGTGGGGTCAGGGCAGCAAGGGCTGAGGTGAAGCAGCAACTACCGGAGCGGCTATGCTCTCAGCTGCCATGTTAATCGCACACGGGACAGGCGATTAGTTTGCTTATTTATACATCTGCTGTCAGAGGCAATACATGACCCCAAACCATCCACGCCCCCTGGTGGCAGATACCAGAGTGAGCAAGCGGCAAACCTGCGTTGATAACCAAGCGGCCTGCTCTGGGGGCCAGTCCCCTCGCTGTTCCGGACGTCGTCCTCCCAGCGCCTCCTGGTGGAAGAGCCGCTACGCACCAGGCTGGCAGCCGAGTCCCTGAGAACCAGAAGGTACAATAGTACCGTGGGCTGCATGTGGGGGGCAGGTCACCTGGACTCCTCCACCCAGCAGAGGGCTCTGGGGCTCACCGCTTTAAACACAGACTTTAAATCTGAAGTGCTTCATCTGATTCTAGCCCTTAGGAAAGGGTTTCGCTCCTAAGTCATCTATATCCCAATGAGAGAATTAACAAAAATGTAAAATCCCTTTAAGGGAAATTGACAGGCAGTCCTTCAAAAATCCCTTTAAGTAAACCTTGAACAGAGACATCAGCTGTGCAGCAGTGTCTGCATGAAGGCACAGGTGACTGACAATGGAAGCCCACACGACGTGCACACTGGTCATGCGCGAGTGCGTGTGCAGCCTCTCCCTTCACCTATTCTCCTTCTCGTCGATGTCAGACGTGCTGAGCAGCCTCCGTGACGGAATCGTGGGCGTCACGTAGGCCAGCCGTGTTCCTTTATCCTTCTCCTGCAGACGGGACAGACAGCGGCTTAGCCTGGGAGCACCAGGACTGGACGAGACTGGCCAACTTGCAGGAGATAAATGCCAGCTCGTGATAAAATGAGTTCTGCTCCAGTGGTCAATAAGAACAATAATGGCGCCGATGGCCGTCACCTTCTCCTTGTTGTCCAGAGCAGAGGACAGGCGTGGGCTGGACGCCGAGCGCATCACCCCGGCCGCGTCCTTGTCCTTTTGGGCCTCCTTCCGGGCCGTGATCTCCGCCAGGGCCCCGTAGCTCCCCGTCTTCTTCAGGCCCAAACGCCATGAGGACGGGGACTCGTCCTTGCGGTCCTCCTCTTTAACTGACGTCTTTCCGGAAGGGGGGGCTATCTGGGGTGGGGTTGGGAATAAGGCCTTGCATTAGCAAAAAAGGGTGGGGGTGGGCAATCAAACTGACACTAGAGCAAGTTATGGCTAAGCTTCAGCCAAGCTTAAAGAGCACTTCACTGGGGGTGGATTAAAGCGAAGCAGGAGGCGAACTGGATCGTATTGGTGGTGAAAATGGAAAAATGTCTGAGATGTAACATCAAGCTGGAACGGAACACCACCAGGGCCAGAGGTCACGCAGAGGCGACCTCTCGCACTGGCTCTCCCGGTTGCCCACACTCCTGCTTGCTTTGAGGGGCTGGGGGGTTTGACCCGACGTCTACGCTGAACGGGCAGCTGCAGACGCAACCGGACCTGAATGTCTCCATGTAGGCGAGCGATTGGTTAAAACCAGGCCAGCCACATAGGGCCAGCGCATCAAAGGCAAACCACCAGGCGGGGGCGGCAATTAGCAATGAGCAAACTGGCTTCACACAGGTGCCAGAAAGCAGGTTTGTCAGTCACGTTATGAGGGCGGAGCCGGGGGGTAGGGGGGCACGAGTAGAAAGACATTCAGGTTAGTTCTGTCTCAAAGGAGGTTTAAGTTGGTGATTAGAGGAAAGGAGGGGGGCACGAGTTGGGAGCACACCAATGCCTCACCATAGCCTTTTTGGGCACAAGAGAAATGCCAGTTTTGCGCAAGCTCTGGCGCCATAATGCAGGATCGCTGGGCTCCGATGCCACAGGCATGACAGGAGTAATAAAATCAGACTAAAGCCAATCAAGACAAGAGCATAGATGAGAGAGAGACACCCCACAGGAGGAGGCAGCAGCTGAGAAAACAGACAGTTCATAGAGGAAGTGAGAAACGTGGCCCCCCGCACGCCCCCGCCCCTCAGGTCTCCGACGGCACCGGCAGCCAGAGACCGTGCTTTGAGGGACATGCTTAGCGACAGTGAGCGCATGCAGCCTGCAGAGGGCAGCAGCGATTCAGTGAAAGCTGACCGGACACTTTACCCCAAACATTGTGTCCCTCTGCCACCAGTGTTCCCTCCCGTCACTAATAAAACATACAGCTTGCCGAAAAGGTTGTCCCCCCCTCTGTGTGATTATGGCCCCACATACTCCCCCCCCATTTAAAAAAAAAAAATCCTAGAATCACCCACCTTCATATCACCCATATACTACAATATATACACATATATACACATACACACACACACACACATATATATATATATATATATATAAAAAACACAAAACACAGATTTTTAAAGTGCTTAATGTACTGAGATCATTTACATTAGCATATTAGCATGTTGGTCAGCGTGGCACCACCACAGGACACACCGCTTTCTTTATGCATCAAGATACGCTTAGAGATGCGCAGCCTTATCTATTATGCCCAGCTGGCTACATTATTCAGAGCCTGCTCTCCTTCACGTAGGGACTCATCGAGCAGCATGAGAAACGATTGGTAAGAAATCGTGCTACACAAATATTCACTTCCTGGCAATGATTTTGGGGGCGGAGGTGTGGACCTGAGCGTACCTTTTCGGCGGGCGAGGTGGGAGTAACCTGATCGGGGGAACTCGAGGGGGGCGGCACCGTGGCAGCAGCTGGAAGTACAGCAGGGCTATTGCCATTGTCAGCAGGCGCTGATGGCTTGCTCTTCTCTGGGGGGGGGTTGACAGAATATGAAAGCATGTCAAAGAAAACCAAAGCCTATCAAACAGTGACCGACAAATGGAGCAGATGGAAGGCAAGGTGCCCGTCTCAGCGTCCCATACGAAACCGTCTCCACGTTACTGACATCAAGACCAACTGGCTACCACCCGCAAATGGGCGCTCGTACCTCCTTCATTCTCCGACTCAGAGTCCTCCTCGTCCTCCTCCTCACTGGAGCAGCTCGACTCGTCCTTTTTGCCCTCCTGCTCCCCCTCGTCGGCCTTCTCAGGCTCCAGGGAGTCGATGCACGGCACTTTCTTCTCCGATTCCCGTAGCAGGGTCTCTTTGCTGGGAGAGACATGCGTGCAGCTTCAGTGGCGAGTGCTGCGCTCTGTGAATCTCCACCTTCGTGACGGGCTGACGAGGCCGACGCCCTTTCGCTTCCACAGCAGATTCGACACCAAGTTCCCCCCCCCCCCCCCGATGCTAAGCCACCGGCCACTTCCTGTCCCCACTGATCCCTGGACCATTTTCCCACAATGCCCCGCTCTCATAGCCAGATGACTTACTTCTTGAGCTTCTGTGACTGGTTGTTTTCCACCGTTGTTGTGGTTTTGATCAAAGGATTTTCACTCAACAGCTGTAATGAAAACGAAATTCTCAGAACGTTTCAGGGCGAAGAGTTTCAAATGTATCACGTGATCACACAGCTCCAGCAAGTCTGTGTCCCAGTTTCTCCAGTATAAACAAGGCACAGCCCTTACCAGGTTCTGCTTCTTCTGCAGCTCCTCTAGGTACCCAAGAACATCCTCATCTGCCACATCAAAAGCCGTCTGACCCTGTGAAGAGGCGCGTGTTGACACCTAGCACCCATACGCGCAGCCGTGACTCCGGGAATGGGATGTCCAGCCTACCACTTTGTTGATGGTGTCCATGTCACACAGGTTCTCCACCAGGATCCGACAGGCCTCGTCTTTTCCCCAGTGGGCAGCTGCGTGGAGTGGAGTCCAGCCATCAAAGTCCTTGATATTTACATCGTACCCAGCCTGGATTAAAAGCCTGAAAACCAACCGCAGAAAACGGACAGCAGCTTTAACCTGGTCTCCAAGAGCAGTTTTAGTGAAGGACGTGACCTGTGGCTTGCACGGCACTCACTTTAAAACCTCGGCATAGCCCTTGGCAGCCGCCACGTGCATGGCCGTGCCCCCGGACTTGGTGTGCCGCACGTCGGCAATTTGCCCGCTGTTGAGCCACTGCCGCGCGTCCCGCAGCATGACCCGCTCCTCCTCCTTGCGCGCCGCCTCGATATCCAGTCCTGAGGAGGAGGAGGAGGAGGAAGTAAGGCAACCGTAGCTAATGAGTGGAAGCTGGACGTAGAGTGGCGGCGCAATGCCAGCTGCAGTACAGAGGGTCGAAGAGGGATGATGATGATGATGATGATGCAAGCGGCGCTCAGAGAACCAGCATGCGGCGGCTCTCCTGGCATGACAATCAGTGACTGACACAGAGGGGCAAAAACACTCCGGGGGTAAATAGTAGGGTTGTAACGGTACACAGAATTCATGGGTTGGTGCAGACTATGGCTTAAGTTAATGGTTCGGTGTAATCGCACTATAGCAGGCAAAGCAGAATTAGTTTTAAAATTATTTATTATTCAAATGGAAAACAATTAGGAACATTCCAGAGGGAATGTGTCTGTTGAAATGACCGATTAACAAATCCTTGGTTAAAAAAAATTTAAATCATAATCATAATGAACTAAATTCTGTCCAAATCCTGTGCTCTCTACCACAGAGTATAGTCACATGACGATAGACATCCGTATACCAGGGAATATAACCGGCAGAGGCTATTTATGCTTTGCTCCAGTCATGCACACATTTGAAGGATGTTGTCTTAAATTAGTTAGCATGTTGCATGTGTTAACAGCAACATAACAGAGTGTGGTATAA
The DNA here is from genome assembly GCA_026784285.1 of Stomatorhinus walkeri. Taxonomy (NCBI): domain Eukaryota; kingdom Metazoa; phylum Chordata; class Actinopteri; order Osteoglossiformes; family Mormyridae; genus Stomatorhinus; species Stomatorhinus walkeri. The sequence continues at coordinate 26,153,255 of JAODUD010000062.1, forward strand.
CAGATGGCAGGCAGATTTAGAGTCCTTTTCCACAGCACCAGGTACTGTATTTTTGGTCGGGTTCTTTCCCTATTATAGTGACTTCCGTCTGAGTACCAGTACCTAAAGCAGCTATGGTTCTGCATTCTCTTTAAAGGGTGCTTTTCCACTGCACCAAGTACCGAACTTTTGGTACTTCAAGAAAGTCCAGTACTTCAAGATGTTGGTTTTCCACTGGTGTGAAAAAACTGCTACTGGTGCCCAATGACATCATACGTCAAGGCTGAGTATATTGTATCGAATTTGAAAAATGGCTGTGGTATATGTTATGTATATTGCTAGTCAGTTTTATTAAAATAAGGCTCTCTTACATTCAGTTTTGTACAGACATCATAGCATGGGGATTAAAGTTTCAATACAATATTTTTACTCTAACTATCATAGGAAAAAAAAAAAACCTAACAAGCAACTTAGTTATAATTATTTATATATATATTTATCGTGGAAAAGCAATGATGGTTAAAAATGTTTTAGCAAAACTTAAACCCCCACGCTATAATACAGTATGATGGTATGAAAAAGCCAGATCTGAACCTAGCTATCGCTGTCTTTGTGATGCAAGAATTGCATGTGCTTAACATACGATATTGGTATTAATATCACATCAAGCCCTATAATACAGGACTACTATATCCATTTTTAGAAATCAATACAAAATACCCTGCCTCCCATTTTGTAAGTCCCAAACGTATGGAACCTGCTGCAGTAGAAAAGCACTTTTGGTCTTAACTACTCGCTCTCCAGTGCTGGTATATTTTACTGAAAATTACAGCCACATCTAGCATAATGTTTTCCATGTTAAACATCTATTTATTAATTTAGGTTCCACCTGTGTCAGAAAATATTCATTTGTGTAACTGTGCGTACCAAACGAGAAATGAAGCACTGAACAGCATGCATGTAGTACGTAAAGGGGTGGGGGGGAGGGGGGGGGGAGCACAATGATTGAAAGACTCAAAAAGG
>JAODUD010000062.1:26173983-26185756 GCA_026784285.1 Stomatorhinus walkeri
GGCTTGGTTAAAAATGCTTAAGGAAAACAACCCCCGCCCCCCCCCCCCCACACACACACACACACACACATTTATAACAAATCAGTACTTAGCAGAGCCACACCAGCTATTATACCAATTACATAACATTAGCAGAAGCGTTTAAATAAAGCTACAGTTGCCAACTGGAAGAGCACAGGGACGATAAAGGCCACCAAAGAGTGTTGGCCCCTCTCTAGGCAAAGTGCACAGACGGAAGTGAGCAAAAAGTGGCCAGTGACACAACTGTCACAGGGATCTGGCGGCCAAGGCGACGAGAATCCGGCAAGGAATGTATGCACCATGCAGTTGCAGGTTTCGTCTGTTGTCACGTGAGTAATTCTCAAATGTAGACAATAGGACACCATCATCGCCATCCTACCCCAATTCCACACACCCATAATTATAATACGGGGCACAGTCAGGCTTGGGGGGACAGTGGCATTGAGCATAGAGTCCGTGACATTTACACACCATTACTACAGCCTGAGTGTCAAATTACTTCATTGGCCTCAAGGTGGAAACAACTACTCTGAAGCTGAGTACATGAACATCTAAATCTGTATGATTTTGCATTAGAGCCATCAGTCTTGTGTGATAAAAGGTACATCCACTCCCCACTGCAGTCTGCAGAGCAAAACTACCAGACATGACACACTACACCTTGCTCATATATTTCAGAAAACCTTAACTTGGAGCTAGAGGTGCAGAATACGAAAACGATTTACTGACAGAAGCACAACTTTCCATAGTAAGTATCCTGAACGCAACAGCTGAATTTATTTTACCAGCACAACTTCATACATTACAACTTGTGCTAAGGCTGATTAATATCTGACCCAGCCATTAAAAACATGTTATGTGAAACTGGTAATCAGTATGTTATCATACCCTACAAAACATTAACATTATACGGGCCTGTTTTTCCTAAACATAGGAAATACAGCAGGAGTGCCAGTATATCCATATATCCCACAGCTTCCACAATGCTGAGCCATGTATGCCACTGTAGAATGGAATTCTTAAACTGATGCACTGGTTTCCTGGACAGGTCCCAGAGCAGTGGTCAGACTTAACAATGAAGGCTGGCCTTTAATGAAGAGATTCCAGGGGACCTTCCTCGAAGTTACCATCAGGATCTCCATATGATTCTAAGACTGCCAAGTCTGCATACACACAAGCCATGGGGCTGGGTTTTGGGCTGCTGTGTTATGGTCTGAAACAAACATACGGCATACAGGAACAGCATTATGCAATTCCAGAGATGGTCAGGTCTGAGGGCAGCCTCAAGCATTCCTTCCCTGTGCTGTTCCTCGCCAGATGCAGTTCCAAAAAAAGTCAACAGGTCCCATTGAACAGAGCATCCCCTCCTGTTTAAAGCGGAAGCCTGTTCAAAAAGTACTCAGTGCAGAAATCAACGTTTGTCAAAGGCGTGTCTATGGGAAAACTGACCATAAGATCCCCAGTCTGGCAGGAAAACAAGTTGAAACTGCAGAAGCCTTGGCATCTGGAAGCTGCCCAGGAGACAAAGTGTGTGTGTGGCAACGACTTGTGAACCACCAACCATACACAATGGTGAACGGCTCCAGAACTGGATCAAATATTGTGTCACAGCCACTTGCGGATTATAAAAAAGGAGAGGATCTCTCCGAGTATCTCAGCAGCATAAATATACCCACCACATCATCTATGGATTTCACAATAACAGCAAACAAACACAAAATTGCTGACAGGCACGAGGCTAATGAATCCACAATACGTTTTCAATGAAAACTTGACGAGAACAGCAATTTATAGTGAATTATTTTCTATCTTATTGTGGTCATTAAGAGACATAATTTAAGTAGAATCATATGATTTATATAACCTATCCAATGTAGGGTCACGATGAGTATGGATTATCTCCCAAGTTGAAAGGGCCCAAAACACAGGGCTAGCCCTAGTCGGCAGGCTAGCCCATCAGAGTTCACTAAGGGAAATTTGAGGAATTTACATTAACAGCATGGTTGTGACTACAGAAGGAGATGCCAGAAAACATCCATAGACCTAAATGCATGCAAAACTCAAGGTACGCATAAAACACACAACCCTGGAATTGTGGTCTCAAGCCTGCACTTTAAAGTTAAGTAAAAGCAGGGACCTGACACAGGTTTTATACCCAGTCTTTGCATAATATAATATTAAGTTATCCAACCATTAGCCTCCTGGCCTGCAAAACTACAACTTACCCAACTGTATTTCAGTAATTCAGATGAACCACACAATAAAGATACAGAGGAATCGCCCGCAAAAATTCTTTCCGGATGATCTGTCAATCCTAACATGCACTTCCACGCACCTACTGACATAACAGCAACCTTTAAAAGCGCTCCGTCACCGTCCGGCCTTTCCTCCCTATCCGATGAACAAAACGATGCATGCGAGCATTTTGAACGCTTCCTATTTTCATTTTTAGAAGTGCATACCACCGCAAAAAACGGAGCTAGACGTCTGCACTCTCAACCATCTCCATGCGTGGGGGTGTATGGTGATGGTTAGAGCCATACGCGTCTTACATGCCAATAACACGGGACTCCACCTTGCGCAAATTGGGTTTTACCGCTTCATTTATAGGAGCGACTTGTGTTCGGAACACAGCAGGTGTGTCGTTTAAACGGAGTAAAGATTGTTTAAAAGAATAAAATATACATATCTCTGCTAATAATTTACATCAAGATCACAACATACGAGAGAAAATAGCGCAGGCTCACGCACAGCTAGTTAGCCACTGTTTTAAAATAGCCAGGTGTAACCCTGACGTGCTACTCGAGCGATATCCACCAGCCAGCAGACAGAGAATAACCGTGTGATCACAAACGGTAAGCAAATAAAAGTGGGTGAAATGATCACCGAGACGGTTAACCATTCAACCCTGCCGTGATAGAGGCCGAGCTTTCCGCAGCCAGAAGAGGAAGCGACCCGGCCTGTGGAAGGCGGCTGTCCACTGTCGCTCGGCTCGGCTCCGCCGGGTGCCGCCGCCCGAACCGCTCTTACCGCACACTCCCATGTTTTGACAGGACACACGACGGCGACGGCCGCGGGTCAGGCGCCATATGTCTATCATTTGGTATTATTTTGTTCCCTCGCTCGCTATGCCAAAGGGAGAGCTCGAGCGCGGACGGCTTTTGCCGTTTTCGCCCGAGACTGGCCGCCGGGGCGCGGTGACTGGACACGGCCAGCAAGTGCCGCTTTGGACATTTTTAACGTACCGACCTCAGAGGACCGGCAGACAGACCTGGTGGAGGGCGGTGAGACCGTCCACATTGGCGTAGTTGATGTCGGCGCCCCGCTCCAGCATTCGCAGCACCTCCTCGGTGTCGCCGCTCGAACAGGCGGCCAGGAAGACGGCGCCCTGGTCAAACTTCACCTTCGTCTTCTTCTTCTTCAAGATGGGCGGCTCGAGGTCCGTCTCCGACCCCAGCCACCGCTTCAGCTGCTCGTTCCGCTTCTGCTTGGCGTCCGCCATCTTCATCCCCCTCCTGCCCGGGGCTTCCCGATCTCTCTCTAGCGGAGGGAGGGTGCGCTCCGCACTGCCGCCGTCCCACAGCGCGCCGGGCCGTATGAGGGGAGCGCCGAGCGAGCCTGGGCGACACACCGTAATATCGCGAGAATACGGGGACGTCACCGCGAGGCCCGCAGGATCACGTCACTGTCGACCGATAAAATAAATAATTAATAAAAGTGATTAATAACAATAACCGCTATGTAATTAGTAAGGTTCAAACAAAATGTACCTGCTTGAAGGGATATGCGACGATGTACAATTCCTGATAAATTACATTAGTGTCTAAATAACTATCAACTGGAATTAGAAAACTTTTATTTTAGTTTTTAGCACTCATTCTTTCAACATTTATGAATGTCTATCCATCCATCTTACAACCGTTTAACCCGGTCATGGCTGTGGAAACAATTGTGAATTTAAATCTCTATTTTCGTCTTTTGTCAACGTTTTCTACACATCAAAAACATTGCCTGTATTATTCTTAGGTAAATTATGTATTGATAAAGTATAAATAGTAATAAACATCGAAAAACTCATTTTTTTCATGCCATTCCAAAATATATCTCAATTAATCAACTAACATTGGACAAAGTGTCCACAGATAATTAGTTCACTGATGTTTTTTTACAGATTAAGGTTAAAGTTGTAACAGTGTACATCAATCAGTCATGACAGGACAGGTGAAGTGAATAGCATTGATTATCTCATTATAACGGCACCCTTCACAGGCACCATTATATATTAGGTAAGCAAACGGTCAGTAATTGAAATTGATGTGTTGGAAGCAGGAAAAATGGTCAGGTGTAAGGATCTGAGGAGGATGCATTATTGGAAGGCAAGCCGGTGGAGACAGTGTGATGCTCTGGCCAATGTTCTGCTGGGAAACCTTGGGTTCTGGCTTTCATGTGGATGTTACTTTGACACATACCACCCACCTAAACCTTATTGCAGGCCAAGTACATGCCTTTGAGGAACATGAAAAAGAGTTCAAGGTATTGAGTGGACCTTCAGATTCCCCAGATCCCAATCTAAACAAGCATCTATGAGACGTGCTGGACAAACAAGTTTGATCTATGGAGGTCCCACCTCGCAACTTACAGGACTTAAAGGATCTGCTGCTAATGTCTTGGTGCCAGATACCATAGGACACCTTCAGAGGTCGTGTGGAGTCCATGCCCTGATGGGTCAGAGTTGTTTTTGCAGCATGAGGAGGACCTACACGATATTAGGCAGGTGATTTTTATATTATGGCTGATCGGTGTATATGAAATTAGGAAGTTGTAACAGCATTTTATTTTCAATAGAGTTGTGTTAGCTACTAAATGTCCAATGAATTACAATATGATACAATGGCCTCTCCCTTCAAAACAGATCTTGCGTTTCACTATTTCTTAATTTTATTTTGCTTTTTCCAGGCTCTCCATTGGGGCTGGAGCACTTTGCGTTCATTATCCTGATGTTTGTACATTATCACACTGCCACAGAGGGTGGTTAGCATGCAGTGTCCCCAAGGCACAGCTGGGACACGGTGCACACCAGGGGGTCCCATATTTCAGGCATCTGAGTACTTACCACTGAGTCAGGACCTCTTCTGTTATTCAAACAGAGGATATTCACTAAATTTCACAGTGGACGTCTGTTCTTGGAAGAATCTGTTCAATCAGGGGCGTAGCTAGAAATTCTGGGGCCCCTCACAATACGGCACATTGTACCCCCCCCCCCCCCCACCAAATCTTGTGTATGATTTTTATGTCTTTAAAGGCCCCTGTAATGTGCCAAGCCCCCCGAACCTGCCAGGGTATCCATACCCCTCTGACACCCATGTGTTCAATTTCTTGATGCATAATACTGAAGTAATGTGCAGGTTATAAAATAGGTAAGCAACATTTCTCACTTATGCCTTCAATAATTTGTGGTTAATACTTGAGTGCGTAATGCATAATGGACTGATTTGCTGGGGTAGTTTCATGATCTTTTTTTTTTTGTTTTGGCACAACAGTACAGTGTTATTGGCTGACGGCCAGGTGCTTGGTAGGGTGTGGGGGCTTGTTTGATTATGCTCTGCAAGTGGAAAAGTCCTGATTGGAAGCCACTGTGAGACCTGCCATCACATCATCCAATCAGCAGTACTGTTCTTCACCCCTGGAGTTTGTCATAATGTTTATGCTACTTGCCACTGCTTTAAACATTTTACACTGCTTTAAAACAACAATTCAAAACAATTCCCTAAACTGAACACAGTGAGGTCCCATCTATGCTCACCCCACACAGGGCAGATGTACCACATTTCAATGATGCTTACATGCATAGAATAGCTACATTGTTCACACCAGAACTTTGTTGCTTAGGCCACAGAGCTACTTAAGACTAAGAAAGTATGGAAAATATGCAAAGAATCATCCATCCATCCATCATCTAATTGTTTATCCTATACGGATTATAGTGAGGACCAAAGGCATAGTTTTGGTCAAGGACGGTAAAGACATGACCCTACCAATATTGTACTGTGTAACAGTACAGTGTGTGTTTAGGGGGACTGGCAGGTCTGGGGCTGATTTGGACCCAATCAGTGTCACACAAGACAAAGCACACAAGACAAAGCAGCTATCATCTATCCATCCATCCATCTATCCATCTATCCATCTATCCATCTGTCTGTCTGTCTGTCTGTCTGCCTGCTTAGCCATTTCAAACTCTCTCCTAAAGTTACCAGGAACCATTTGATACACCTATGTATTTTTTAACTTCACCACTAACATCATGGCTAATCACTGCTCATTGAGTTAATAAACTAAACATTTTCTCTGACTGCCTAAGACTTTAGCACAGTACTGTATATACTGTGTAGCACACTCAGACTAGACAGACAGACTGCTATCGCGCTGATAAAAATAGCAACCTTTGATGTTACTGAGGCTGTGAAAATCAACATCAGCCAGTACAATGGTAGACCCAGAATTGCCGCCTCGCTTCGCCTGAGCCACGTTATCTTCAGCTGACAAACTGCCTGTTACAATGAGTAATGCTACAGTTGGTTTTACAAAGGGCTATGCAGTGTATATCAATGCATTGTTTCTAGAAAAGCGCAGGGAAAGCACAGGGAAAGCGCAGGGAAAGCACCGGGGCCGACGGCGCCGGCATTATATGGTCGTGGGAAGTTCAGGTGCAGAAATTACAAATCCAGACAAAGGTTTTGTTCCAACCAACAAGTTGAATATAAAGATTCACAGTTACAGAGCACTCAAGTGGTTGGTTGGAACAAAACTTTGGTCTGGATTTGTACTTTCTGGACCTAAACTTTCCACCTCTGGTCATGATGCTAATTCCGCTGATGGACCCCGAGCTCCAAGTCAGCACATCGTAGAGACTGCAGCACAATAACGGGACCTCTGAGGTGAACTCCAACACTAAAGCTGAAGATCTCACAGCATCTAAGAGGCCGTTGGTCTCTGACTGTGATTCGATTTGTCTGGATATGCTTCACTTGGGGATAATAATAGCACGATGACCCCCTCAACCCCCCCTCCAAACAATCACATGCTGCCTTGTTCGTAGCAGCTGTGAATTCTCCTGCCTCAACTGTGTTTGTCTCTCTGAGATCTTGTTGAGTCTTTGGCATAGTTCCCTTGAGACAAACATACATGATCTAGTCCCACGTTCCAAAGGGCATATTGATTCCTGTTGGCATATGAGCCACAAATAGCGGTTTCAGATTCCATCCCGTGTTTTTTTTTAATTGAAACGGTCCCCTTCTCCCAAATGAGCAAATTAAGATATAGCCCAAGGATTTGTGTAAAGCAAATTTGTTTGGACACAGATATCCAACGCATTTAAAAACATGAAACTTGGAAGAAAAAAACACTATAATGTTGTTTGCTCTATACATACTAACAGTACGCTTACAGCAATGCAAAGTGAAGGATCTGCGCGTGACAGCCCCAGGTCAGAGGTCAGACAGATCAGTGGTGGTACTGGCCCCTCTCCCTTTCAGCTGTTCCTGGACTTTTCTCTCACTAGAAGCATATCAGCTAAATGCCAGGCTGCCTGCTGGCTCACCAAGTTCTGCTAAGCTCAGCTGAGCTAGTGTCTAGCTGGTAGCTGACACTCTGAACCAGTGGGCTTATTTTTCTTTCTAGTTAATATGCAATATTACCCTTGTGGGAGCAGAGCACAAAGTAACTGTGTATGACAGCTGTTTCAGGAAACTCCACCAGAGATTTCCTCAACTGCTAGAAAACTTCCAGTGCACGTACAGTAAGAGGTACAACATCTCACCATGTAAGACCTTTCCATAGCTGTCAATAACAGCTCCACCCACCCCTCACACACTTTCAGGGTTTGCGGGGGGGAGGGGGGGGGTCTGGCTTAAAAATAGTACAGCAACCTGATGTTGTACATATGTTAGATTTGGTAGACAGAGCGAGAGGGAGAGAGAGAGAGAGAGAGAGAGAGAGAGAGAGAGAGAGAGAGTGGCAGAGAGAGAGTGGCAGTGGAATTCTCATAAATAAGATGGTTTCTGTTTCCCTGATATGTTTAATAAGCAGAAGAAATTATGAAATAGTAACACATAAGTAATTAAAAAAAGTCATTTTCTTGGATCATAGTATTTTGAAACAAGTTGATTCAATGTATTTTAGTTCCTTTACCAAATCTTTAAATGTCTGGATGTTCTTTGAACAAAGAGCATAACCTGAATTCCTCTAGCACCAGATTTATCCACATAAATGACTCAACAATATAAGTTGCTTTGGAGAAAGAAACATCAACTAAGAAAATAAATATAGATATCTATAATAACGTAGGTCAATAATATTGGCTGAAGAAAATTAACCGCCTAGAAGAAACTGCTAAAATTATGAAACTCTTACAGTAATACAATATATAAGGGCTTCCTGAAAGACAGCTGAGAAATTTCAAGAAGCAATGAAGAGGTGGATTTATAGGTATGCTTTACCAGCCATACCAGGCTTAGAGCATAAAAGTGTCGAAGCAGCTACTGAATTGCATGATTCTCAGCGTGTGGAATTTGTCGACAGTCCATGACAAGCCCGGCACGCTTTTAGTTTTCACCTGTGGATACTAGAGAAGGTGTGTGTGTGCACGTGTGTGCGGGGGGGTGCGTTACCCTGCAGGCATGCCCACCCATTTCAGACGGAATCGGAAACGTGCCACGAGGCTGAAAAGGTCGCGTGCCTACACGCGCGCGCGTGCGCGCACACGCACGCTCCGACTGTCGTAACTCGCAGCTCTGTCTCCTCACTGTCTTTTGAAATCTCCCATTTCCATTTAATGACAAAGTGTTTATTCCCAGACTGTTACCACCGATTTATTTAAACTGTACAAATTTCCCGAACCCTTCCCAGTTCTCTGAGCTCCATTGGAACAGTATCCTCTTCGGACGGATTATTAATAGGCAAGTAAACATAAGCAAACATTGCATCAAAGAAGGCAGAAAATGCTGAACAATAACAAAGCATTTATTTTAAGGGGGGTCGCTGACATCACTATGACATCTCCGTGAGCAGTTTGTGGCTAAAAATAGCAGCGATGTCAATGCACGCGTACATATATGTCCATGAAAGCGTGGCTCGCGTTCCCTTGGCGGTTTTCACATTCCCTGCGCTGCAGAACAGTGGCAGACCACACAGGCTTAAAACCAAACTCTGGAGCAGAACGACGCAGCGCGGTCACTACTTCTCATGGACTCCCCGGCCCTTCCTCCCCAGCAGGGATCTCTCCTTCCCATCTGAAAGGTCTGGCCTGAGGGTTCTGCTGACTGGGAAACAGAACACCAGAGATGGCCCGTAATGTAAATATACCTTGGTGCCACATGAAACCAAATTTTAACAAATGACACACATAAAATCTAAAACATACACTTTGAATATATAAATATATAGTAGATTTCACTACACCAAATATACAGCTATATATTTCCTGAACTCCTGTTAAGGTGATTTGGCTGCAATGCCTGAGTGTAAGGAGGCCCTATAAGTGCTCATCCACTTCCTGCTCTCACTGACCGCCTTTCATGCATGACAATGAGCCTGTGTTTACAGGGCTCAGATAAAGTTGTCTTTCTGTGGAGTAACGACAGGGACCGGTGGCGTGTTCGGCAGCCCAAAAATGGGTCGGATTGTTTTGGCTTTTGAGGGAAGTCATTCTGGTCATGTGACACCAGTGGGAGACTCATCTTATTCCCCTTTCCTCCAGGCAAGGAGTGCTACAGAGAAACACCATCCTCAGACCTGGGAGGGATCCCGTTTTATGTATGGATTGAGGAAGTCCACATTTTACCTGCATTTCATAATGGAAATTGTCTGCAACTGCCTCCATTTGGCTGTACTGTTTCCAGGTCTGATGTCATAATTGTCGTCAATGGCAACCAAATGTGGCCTTTCACCCATTGTATGTTATAATTGTAAATATACTGTAAATAAAGGTACAGTGCTTCGGATTTATATGGAAATATAAAAATAGTTTAATGGATGTAATAATTATTCTGACTGGCTTCCTAAAAATCAGTAAAATGTGTTTTCTGCCACATGCAGAAAGCTGAATTTAAGTTATTAATAAACAGTTAAAAGTCGTTTTTTGTGACTTCAGTCTTCCCTCCACTGCCGTTAGCCTGTCACCAGAGACACGGAACCCTTTCACTGCAGTCTAGCACAGGAAAATGAGAAAAGCAAGAGCCATAAATAGCGCTTGATGAATGGGGGAGCTGCGACATAGCAGTGCAGGCTGAGAAAGCAGCATCTCCCAGCATCGATGTGCAGCCCCCCGCTCACATGCAGGCAGAAGAAGAAGGGAAAGAGGTAGCGGGGGAGGCACCTCACAGGATGGCCCATCTCTGCCTTTTTAGGAAGCTCCACAGTGGAGACCTACCCCTTCCACCCCCACCCGAAAAATGGGCTCACCCAAGCCTCCCCCATCCGATACCTCTGTCTCTTCCCAATTCAGCCACATAGCAGTGTCTTCACGTGTCACAAACACTGGACAATTAATTGTTAAATCGTGGGTTGCTGATTCACAAACTGTTCTTCCTTCTCAACTTCATGGAAACTGAATTGATTGAAATTATATGTAGACTATGTGTAGATCAAATAACATTTATACGATGTATATACTTAAGGAAATCGAATCTCCATGCTATTTTGTGTTCAGTAGGTGCTGTCGCTGAGACAGTGCCAGCCCAGGTATCTCGCAGCACCATACCCTGCCCCTAAAAGCAAGCTAGCACCGCCAAATTTGCTGCCGTTCCTCGATCTCCCGCCACGGCTCGCGGTCACATGCAGAGCAGCGTCAATATTTACCGCTGCCATGGTGCGGCCAGGGATGGATGCCAGAGCGAAAGGGGGAGTGAGGTATCGTGGCATGCCCAGTGCCCAGTGCCCAGTGCCCGTAGCTGCACTGTCCATGCCAATCCCTTAGCCTGCTGCTCTTAGGCAGTCCGACACGTTCCAAACTCAGTGACCCCTCTCCTCTTTGCTGGTCCGTTACAGCCCCCACCCAGCCTCCTCATCTAACTTCTTCCAGACTTCATCCATCTGAGAAATACAGATAAATTATAGGCATATTTCTTAAAAGAGGCAATATATCCTTAAATGCGCTATTGAAAGTACTCTTTCAAACAAAACCGACGTATTGAAGGAGATATAGCATAAAAGATGCTTAGATGATGGGAATGGCCCTCGGTAAGCTGACAGCACCCTCATCACTATGTGACTTCTTTTTAATAAGCAGTGCTAAAAGACTATCACCATGGTAACCACAGCACACTGTTCCACACAAACCAAGCTCTGCTCCCAATGCTCTGCAGATCCAGGACATGCAGGGAAAAACCTAGCTACCAGCAACATCACTTTTGGCAGTAGCAACACCTATTACAGTAGAAAGAGAAGGTGACATAACCCAAAGTCATCTCATAGGAGTGGACCTGTTCTCACAGTTGCATGCTGGCATCACCGCACTGACACATTCTGTTATACACCGTTGTGTGTGTATATATATTTTACCTGCTCGCTGCTGAGTATCCCAGAATCCTTCACTCTTGACAAGGGAAAGATTTCACACAGTGGTAACTGGCAGATCATTTGAAAACATGGGTGTATGTAACATAGCTTGGAATCCACAGAGATGTACAGTGGGGCAAAAAAGTATTTAGTCAGCCACCGATTGTGCAAGTTCTCCCACTTAAAATGATGACAGAGG
>JAODUD010000062.1:26192891-26208922 GCA_026784285.1 Stomatorhinus walkeri
TGAGAAATGCACTAACTGCTGTGCAAATGTTAATAGTGTTCTGAGAAACGCACCAAAGCGACTGAGAAAAACTGTAAATTTGTAATTGGCATCCTGTCACCACACATAGCATTGTAGTGCCCTCTAGTGAGCATTTTGGGCATGGAATCAATACAGCGTTTTTCTTTCGCTTCGATACATTTCTCAGTTTAGAAATGAAATTCTCATAATTACTCATACCATCGCCACATCACTGAGTCACTTGTGCGCATCATAAATGCAGTTCTTTTGGTCAGATTGCAAATGCTTTGATGCATTCATGTCAATGGTTATGTACAATCATTATCATCATCTGATTCCTGCATTTTCAGTTATTCGTGACATGTTGGTCAAAATGTATTATACTGGTACTCTGTTGATTTGACGTCTGACATCTAGGTGTTAGCTTATTGCATAAATCATAACACGCAAAATGGATAAACCAGTTCTCATAATCGGTCAAACGTATTCTCTATACATTTCTATTATAGTTATTTATTTATTTATTTATTATTATTTTTAAATAAATGTGTCCTGAATTGATCAGTTGCTCTCAGTTGATCTTAGCTTTCACCAATAGAGCGCAATGTCAAAAGCGCTAGATCCACCAGTGACCAACCAGTTCTCTAAAGCAGTGCCTGAACCTTCAGTCGGCAAGCATTTATCGACAGATGGCAATGCAGTGTCACAACTGGGCAGTGAAAGAAGAACAAGGAAATGAACAAGGTCAACAGCCGGTAAGAAGAAGAGGAGTAAGGCGGCATGGTGGAAGGGCAGGGAGGCTAAACAGAGGGAGAGGTAGGAGAGACCAAGCACTGTCATGAATCTGATGAAATATGGATCACAGTTGTGAACCATGTCCTCAGTCACGGCCTTACAATGACAGGCTGCTCGAAGGGTATGGCTGTTTGTTGGGAGAACAACTGTGTCCTCAGTCATTCAAACATTTCATTGACACAACAGGTATGTAATTCAACAATGTGCACTGTACTATAATAATGCACACTTACTGCACTGCTTCATGTTACAGTATTCCACTTCATTGTACAGTATACGATAAATTTACCTTATACAGTTACATACTAGACATATCCTGTAGCACAGATATGTATGGATATTTACAGTGTGTACATATGTATGCATGTGTTTGTGTGTTACAGTATGTGTAACATTGTACTGTTGCTATAGTTTACATTGGAAAATACAGAGTGCACTGTTCTATTGACAATATGGCTAAGCATTTTAACCAACTTGTTTGTGGACGATGACACAAGGACTTCTCATTGTGATGGCACTAACAAGTTCATTGACAGATATTTACTTTTGAGGGATAAACTAAGGATTTTGAGAAAGTTACAGGCTTTTGCAGGTGGTTCATCATGTGGTGCTGTTTGTACAAATTGTTTCAAGAAATGCACGTACTGTTTTGCAAATGTTGAGGATACTTCAAGAAATGTACCAAAGTGCAAGAGGGAAATCAGTAGAATTAATGTGCTGAGGTGAGTCCTAGTATTTTCTACATTCTATTTTGTTATGTTTTTGAATGAAAGCTACCTGAAGTTTTACTGAATGATTATTTTAGAGGGATGCGGAGGGAGAGATTTGGTAGGGATGTCTTTGGAGGTTATGAGGATATGGTGGCTGGGTCACAAAGCTGCCCCCTTGAAGATGGATGGTGACACTCCCTGGACAGGCAGCAACAGAGAGCAGGTTGTTCTCTTCAATGCCCAGGTTTCTCTCTTCTCACACCAGTTGGGCCTGTTCTGCTCATGTGAATGAACCATGCTAGAGCATATAATCTGATCACTAATGGAGAGTGTGGTGGTCATCTAGTCCTTTAGAACTGCTCTCTTCCTTAAGTAAAATCCTCTGATTTTTAGAAGGAGTATGTGCTGGATTATGGTGTCTGTAGAGCCGTACTTCAAGAGCAGGAGTGCTTTTGTCCCACTGTGGTGGTGATGTATGCGTGGACTTGCATTCAGTCTGGATGGAGATATACTGGAAGAAACTATTTCCAGAGATTGCAGATAATAGACCCAGCTCTTCCGTCATAATTTGGTGGTCATTCCCATACTTTCTGCTGATAACTGCAATTCTCTCCCCGTGGGCAGGTGAAAACTGGCTCCGAGTTAGAATGTAATTAAAAAGTGCATGGGTATGACTCATGTCTCCCACAGAGGGATTCGCTTGCCTGCCTCAGGTGCCTTTATTGACCTTTCTCTGTTCTTGACTAACCCATTTCTGAATGCTCTTTGCTTTCTTATGGACTGAAGTTCAAGTTTGGACTAGAATCAGATTTCTCAGATTTTGAGAATGACTTCTGTGGAAAGACAGCAGCTCAAAGCAGAACCACTCACAGAATTAAAGTAAAGAACATTGTGTTTTGTATATTCATAGTGATGCTAATTGTGAAAGCTGTTTTATTTATCGACATTGCTGTCTAAGGACCTTCTGCTAACTGGTTCTTTCAGTTTTTTTTGTATTAGAAATAAAAGTGCTAGAAAAGGCCACAATTCAGAGAATGACAGGTCTGACCAATAGAAGGCAAAACCAGTCAATAAATTCCCTGAAAGCGGCAGAAACTCACTGTTTCCATTAGGTGGCACTGTCACACCAGCTCATATGTTATTAGTATTAGTGTGGCGGAGTTAGGAGATGAATAATCTTCTCTGTTGGTCATGGCAAACCTGTTAGGCAGATCACTCCCAGGCCAGAAACTTCCTAGAAAAATCTCCACTGTTTCCAGTACAACAGTTTTAGGCCGCACCAGAAATATGTTGGATTACTTAAGATAAACTTTGTTGATCCTAGAGGGTTCAAAGTTTTAACCTTGTCTTATATGTCATGTAATTAAAATACCATTAACTGTCACATTCACAGAACCTTGTAACTCCTTACTCTGGTTAATGTAGAAAGGTTTGTAAATGCTTATCCACTCCCAGGTAATTGAAATATTTCTCGTAGAGTCATTGTGGCTATACTGCTTTGCTATCTTTGTTCCTTAGGATTATTTTTCAGAATTTGTACGATCTTTACAATCCGGCCCATCTTGTTACACTAAATTCTGTAAACCAGATAGAACATCTTGTTTCGTTTGAAAATCTGCATCATGGGCCTAATATTGAGGAATCCACCCTGTTTATACTCTATTAGCCTTGCAGGGAGGCCATCAGTGATAAGAATGGAATGCAGCAGCGTTTTGCTGAAGTGCTGGCGTACAATGTCTGATAATCCCTGCAGCTGGGATGCTAGCAGGGCAATGTAGTTGTATAAGGGAAGCTTAGGAATGATGGGTAGTGTAGTCAGAGCATAACTTTAAATGAAGACTTATTTTGAGTCGTTACTGACACACAACAGCAAAGATTTTCACAGTGTTTAATGTAGCCTATAAAGTGAAATCAAAGTACTTTTGGTATTCTGTCCCACAAAATCTTTTATCCCTGCCATAAGACTTAGGATGGTGAATTTTCTGTACTTTCTCAAAGTCAGTGAACGGATGTGTTCAGCAAAATGGATTTTTGATCATCTTCAGTGGACATTGTTTCAATAAGCTAATTTCGACCGCTTCGAAAGTCCAGCTAGAATCTGAAATTCAGTTTTGTAGGCTTGCTCACATAGATCTCAGGCAAACTTTTTAAAAGCGATTATGAAATGCATAAAACACATTTAGCAACCACTAGTAACTCACCCATCTATCCATCTTCCAAGCACTTACACGATATTGATAAATGTATTGGATTTTAATCACTGAATTCAGGTGTTTCATTCAGACACATTGCCGCAGGTGTATAAAATGCAGCATCTAGCCATGCAGTTAGGTTTACAAACATTTGTGAAAAAACTGGTTGCTCTAAAGAGCTCAGTGAATTCAAGCGTGTTACTAACACGTCCTCTGCCGTTAGGTCCATCATGAAAACTGTTTGTCAGGTGTTTCATGTAATGGGCTTCCGTGGCCGAGCAGCTGCATGCAAGCCTCACATCACCAAGTGCGATGCCAAGTGTCAGATGGAGTGCTGTAAAGCACACCGCCACTGGGCTCTGGAGCAGTGGAAACATGTTCTGTGGAGTGAGGAATCACACTTCTCTGTCTGGCAGTCTGATGGATGAGTCTGGGTTTGGCTAAGGGCAGGAGAACATTACCTGCCTGACTGCACTGTGCCAACTGTAAAGTTTGGTGGAGGAGGGATTATGGTGTGGGGTAGTTTTTCAGGGGTTGGGCTTGGCCTCTTAGTTACAGTGAAGGGAACTCTTAAGGCTTCGGCGTACCAAGACATTTTAGACAATTCTTTGCATCCAACTTTGTGGGAACAGTTTGTGGAAGGTGGCCCTTTGCTGTTCCAGCATGACTGTGCCCCAGTGCACAAAGCAAGGTCCATACAGACATGGTTGGTTGAGTTTGGTGTGGAAGAACTTGACTGGCCCACACAGATCCCTGACCTCAACCCCATCAAACACCTTGAGGATGAATTAGAATGGAGAATGAAAGCCAGACCTTCAGGTCCAACATCACAAATGCTGACCTCACAAATGCTCTTCTGGGTTAATGTGCAAATATTCCCACTGATACACTTGTGGAAAGTCTCCCCAGATGAGTGGCAGCTGTTATAGCTGCAAAGGGGGAACCAACTCCATAATGATGTCTGTGAAAGTAAAATTGGATGGGTGTACCAATACTTTTGTCCATGTAGCGTATCATGGTAAGGGTCATGGGACCAGTACTCCTGCTTTGTATGATGTTACTTGTTAAATAGGTGATTAGGAAGTAGGGTTCTCAAGTGCTCTAGTGTTGTATTCATTCCCACAGTTACTTTCTCTTTCATTGAATCTATAACCTGGGAAGTTATCTGCAAATGCCAGGCATCTACAACTTGAATTCAGTTCAATTCATCAATTCAATTTTATTTGTATAGTGCATTTTCACAACAATACATTACATGAGACATACATTGTCTCAAGGTGCTTTACATTCCCCCCGCCAAAAGCCCCCAGTGAACAACCAGAGGCGGTAGTGGCAAGGAAAAACACCCTAGAAGGAAGAAGCCTGGAGGGGAGGCCATTGTCCAGGAGCCGGCAGAGGTGTTCAAATAAACAGGAAAGCAAAGTCTTAATTTACACCACTTAGCTCGACTACTAGTGCATCCCTTCAGTTTGTTGCATTTGCAGGGATATTGACCATACATTAATCCAGCATACGTTCATCCAAAGCGATGCACATTTTTTGAGAATGCAGGTTCACACAGTCTCTGGAGCAGTTAGGGATTAATGCCATTGCTCTTGGATCCAATGGTGACATGGCTCTGTTGACCACAGGATTTGAACCAGCGACCTTCTGATCACGGCACAGCAACCTGATTTGCTGAATCAGACACCCCCAATTTAAGCAGAACTGAATGCTATGATGCCCTTAGGTGCCTCTGCAATATCACATTGGGTGGCCTTGCAGACACCTGTCCTTAGCTTATGTATGTCTGCATCCCTCACTGAGGAACTACATCTGCATGTTGGATCAAAAAGACCACAAAGACCACCTACTCCGCTAATGAATATATTCTGTTTGGGTGAGGAGCATCAGATTTATGAAAGGTGACACTACTTCTAGCAGCCAATGACTAAAACATTATCGAGAGCTATGATAGGTCTTATCTATGTTAGATTCTGGAAGGCTTTGGGACACTTTGGATAAAGCATATTGTAAATCAATAAGAGTCTCAAAGAACGATAAACCTTGCTCTGCGAGGTACTTTTAAAAACATTAACCTGATCAGCTCAAAAATGCCCCTCATGTAGTTTCCCACGACAGATGGGCGGGCAGCACTGCGGTTTTCCCGCTGAATTTGCATTGTGCTGCTACAGGTAATTAAAAAGCGTCTAAGGACCGATCCTCCTCCTTCTGGCGTACTGATGAGTCAGAGGAAAGTCTCTTATTCTAGCGCACGCAAGACGGTGCATAGAAATAGCCGTCTGAGTTTGACTTTTTTGCATCGCTATTTCAAAGAGGGTTATCTTTCTATATCTTCAGGCATGTGACGTTTAATTCATAGATCTGACCGTTCATGGGAAGAAGTGTAAGTGAAACGTTAGTGTCTGAGAAGCAGATGTTTATCCACGTCTTTGCTGTACATTTGGATAATTACTTCTGGAATTAAGGAGACAACGTGACCTTCGCTACTGATCCTGACACAGCAACTGCTGACAAGCCAGATTTGGAAGCAGCATAAACTACTCCACCAGCAACGTAAACATTCACTTTATTAAGCTGTGCTGCTGACGAAGGCTTTATGCCACAACCCGGGGTTTGTTGGAATACTTTTCTGTATACACAAAAATGATTAAAAATTGTATTTTAAATATTACATATAAACCCAAACTACTAGAAAAAGTTACGTAAACTAATTAAGACATACTGCAGATTGCAACTGCAACACAGTCCAGCGAAATGTTCGGTGAAAATAGCCAGGTGAAAAGATTGTGAATCGATGAAAGGATGTGGAAGTGCCTGTCTGTAATGAACAATAAAGCAAGATCGTCTCAATGCACTAATCGCGGTACAGTAATCCCTATATTGTCGAAGGCAAAAGCACGGCCATGAATATGACAATGTGACATTTCTTCACTCTCCAGCTCCGGGGTAAATGTGAGTGAGCCCCGGATTCAGTGCATCGCCGCACACAGGCGACAAGGACCCTCCGCATCTGAACGCCCCTGGCTTCGACACGCCTCCACTCGCCGGCTATTCGGGAGTCCGGATCGGAGTGGCTGGATGCCTCGGTCGCCATGACTACCCTCTTAAAGTATAACAAAGGGAAAAGGGCAGCAATGGCCAGAACAAATTGGAGAGAAGGGCTGGGTGAAGCACATTTCGTACATCTGAATGGGAAAGCGAGGATCCGTCCGCGCAAGTAATTCCCGGCGGGGGTGACAATCACTGCAGCCTTGCGCCGGAGGGGGAGAAGAGCGCGCGGAATTGAAAACTTTCATGGAGTTCAGGGAGTGAAGGTAGGCAGTGATGTGCGTGTCCAAAGCAGAATAAAGTAGGCATTTAAGTATTTACATGAAAGCAGCAGCCTACTAGAAATGTGTTAAAAGAGATCCGATGTATGTCGGAAATATATCAGATTTGTTTATTTTTTACAATCTTAATTGTTTGTTTCATTTGACCGTTGTTTACGTTCTGTGTTTGTGTGTGTGGTTAATTGAAATATTTTTAGGAATTGCCGTTTGTCATATGCATATTACATGAAAGAAAGATTCTCCATGGACAAAGCGGTTCTCTTTTGGCTACTGTCGGATTATTTGTTACAGGTAAAGAATCCTGTTTTTCTGAAGATCCAGATTTTTGCTCTGTATTCAGTTTTCTGATTAATTTTATATGGTTTCTTTACTGATACTCAGATATTACATAAATGAATCATGTTTATCATATTTTGTTTTGGCCATGCAGATGGTCAGATTGGCTTGTGTTCAAGCACCAAGTTTTGTGGATGTTTATTTGGAATTCAGTCCTTTCCCACTTTGGGGGGAATCAGAGTACTATACCGTGACCTATTCCTCTGGCACTAAAAAAGGGGTAAGAACATACTAGCCATAATCCGTATTAATTACATAACAGTAGTTAAAACACATCTTAACATTTCTGTAAAACACAGAGACAAAAATACAATTTGGGAAAACAAAATGCGGAAAAATAGCTAAAATGCATTAGTGTTTATGAAGTTTCTATTTTGCAATGAAACAGCCAAAATGAAACTAAAAAGCAAAAACCCTTTCAGCACTGGTGGAATGCAAGCGATGTCAGTGGGTGTTCTTCACGCTGTCACGTAGCCATCAGTGACCTGCTGGACATGCATACATATGACATTGTTCTGAAATCAGTCAAAAACAATGTTGTTCTGGATACAAAGTCTGTTCGTGTGGGTAAGCAGACACATATGTTTAGGTTCAACCTTTGACAATTAAGGACAAATATACTAATGTTTACATTTTGCAATTGGCAAATGTCATTTTTTTTCTCTTTTTTTGGTAGACCCCACAGCGAGCTTATCCCTTAGGACAGAAGCTACCTCCACAAGTGCTGTGTTTACATGGAGTCCTCAGGCCGCTGAACATGCTATCATTTTCAGTCTCGCTGGACGTTCCTGGGCTGTACCAGGGCGTCAAACCTCGTACCGCGTGGAGGGTCTCCAGCCGGCCTCACTGCACAGGTTCACGGTGGAATTCCAGTCTCTGACTGAACACCGTGATGTCACAGTGATGCTGAGGCGGAAGGTGCTGCTACACACAGGTAACCGCCTTAATACCTTCAAACCTCGTTTACTGCCAAAGTCATTTCTGTATACTGAGAAAGAGCTTGTTTGCCTTCAAGTTGTTCGTATTGTATTACTTTATTTTCATCACTTTATTCTTGAGGAATGTAACACTGTAACATTTTCACATTCCAGCAAACATTCCCATCTCTTTATTCATCTATTAATATATACTTATTATATATATAATGTTAATGTATTTATTATTACTCACTGTACAGATAATTTGTTCTTTTGTACATATCCATTTTGCATTTGTGGTCATTTACTGTACAGTACTATCTATCTTCTGTCTGTCTGTCCATCCGTCTGTCCGTCCGTCCATCTGTCTGTTTGTCTATCTGTCGGTCTGTCTGTTTGTCTGTCTGTCCGTCAGTCTGTCTGTTCATCAATCTGTCTGTCTGTCCGTCCATCTGTTTGTCTGTCCGTCAGTCTGTCTGTCCGTCCATCTGTTTGTCTGTCCGTCAGTCTGTCCGTCTGTCCGACCGTCTGTTTGTCTGTCCGTCAGTCTGTCCATCTGTCCGTCTGTCCGTCAGTCTGTCCATCTGTCTCTTTGTCTGTCTGTCTGTCTTTCTGTCTGTCTGCCTGTCTGTCCATCAGCCTGTCTGTTTGTCTGTCTGTCAGTCTGTCTGTTTGTCTGTCCGTCAGTCTGTCCATCAGTCTGTCTGTCTATCTGTCTGTTTGTCTGTCCATCAGTCTGTCTGTCAGTCAGTCTGTCTATCTGTCTGTTTGTCTGTCCGTCAGTCTGTCTGTCTGTCTGTCAGTCTGTCTGTCTATCTGTCTATCTGTCCATCAGTCTGTCTGTTTGTCTGTCCGTCAGTATATCTGTCTGTCCGTCAGTCTGTCTGTCTGTCCGTCAGTCTGTCCATCCGTCCGTCCGTCTGTTTGTCTGTCTGTCCATCCGTCCCTCTGTCTGTCCGTCTGGCCTCTGATATCCCTGAGTAGCCCTGAATATGCTTCAGAGAACCATGCCCTGACCCCACCTCCTCCCTCACCAGTGCAGTGCCCAGATGGTTGGCTTCACTATGGCAGGAACTGCTATCTGATCTCGAGGAAGATCAAAGTGTGGCAGGAAGCGGCTCAGGCCTGTGATGTAGCTGCCCCTGGAGCTCACCTGCTGGACACTGACACAGAGGAGGAGTTGCTGTTCGTCTCCTCCTTCCTCCGGGGCCTCAATATAGTGCTGCTATGGACCAGCCTCAATGACATTCAGGTAAGTGATTGTGTTGTCTTCTTCTTTCATGCTCCTGGGACAAAACTCAGTAGGCAGAGCTCAAAGAGGCAAACATTTTTTTTTGTCAGACACTCTCTTTAGTTGTTACAGCTACAAGTTCAAGAACCAGTATCTTCTCTCTTGTTTTATGTGAATTACTCATGTCCTACAGCAGGAAGGAGATCTCCGCTGGGCCGACGGGTCTGCATATAGCTTGAAGAGTGCTGTGACATCCGCGTTGCCCCCCAATCAGACAGATTGCTTTGCCCTACACTTGAATGCCACAGGCCCCAACTGCTACTTCACTGGATTCTTCTGCTATATGCCCCTGCCCTACATGTGTCACTACAGAAGTAAGGCTTTGAATTCAACCTTCGCATACAGTTGCAGAAGTTCCAAAAGACAATTAGCATTTGCAAAACGACGAGTGTAATCCCCACACCATAATATCACTTCTGCACAGCAGAACATCATTTCTCATGGCTTCACACACATTTCCAAATGTTTTACTACATACATGCAAATGGTTTTGTACACTTGTTGTCATTTGGCACTATTTTCAGTTGCTTTTGTCTTCTTGGCCTTAATAGATCATGTAGTTTCCCACTGTAATAATTTTCCAAACCTATATGTATGTGAAACCTGTGTGTGTGATCATGATGTTCGCCACCACAAGCAAATCAGATAACCAAGCTGTTAAAACGATCTAAAAATATATTCCATAAATTGCAGTGATATACCATTGCTGTGTTTTTGGTTTCCACAGTACAGACGCTCCTCTACTCATAAACGGTCAGCTTACGAACTTTAAGACATACGAACAAAGAGGACTGTAAGTCCAAATTGTGTTCATTGGGCTCCCGTTTCCTGTCTGCAACATCAATTTATTTTTCTGTGCGCCAGTTCCACCTAGAACGACTTCTGGCGGCTACTCCCACCACGCAGCAGCATAGCGTGCGTACTCCCAGTATCCTAGTTCTTTGTACTTGCGTATACCCTTAAAATGATGTTGAAGAATGACTTTAAAGTTACGAACGGCCGTTTGGAACATATCTGGTTTGTAAGTAGAGGATATATTGCTCATAATGTGTGATTATGTGTGTGGGCAAGCTCAGTGAAGGATGGTGTCCTGTTCAGGGTGTCCCCTGCCTTGTTTCCTATACTGCTTCGGATTGGTTCCTAGCTTTTCCTTGTTGAATAGATCATCCCCGAAGTGACCTGGAAGTACAGTGCTGCCCTCATGATAAACAGAACTGTATGTTTTGCAGTTCCAGCCGGACCGGCAGACTTTGACTTCCTGTTGGAGGAGGTTGCCGAGACAGAGGCTGTTGTTAAATGGAGTGACCTGCAGGCCTGGGTGAACAAGACTGACGTGGATGAGCTCGCCATTCAGTACCGAGATGAGACCTCTGGCCTCAAGGTCCACCAGAAGGCCTTGTCATTCAACATGACCAGAGTGACTGTGCAGGGATTGTCCCCAGGTCATGAGTACCTGTTCACCCTCAGGGTGACTCACCTCAGCGGAGTCAAAAGAGTCTTGGGCTCCACTCTTACAGTTGTGACAAGTGAGTATCGAGACATCTAGATGGTTCCCTTTTTCTGCCCTACAGGGAATATTCTTCCGCACATCAGTGAATTTGATAGGAGTTCACTCACACATGTACACACCGCCCAATAAATGCGGACTGTGTCAATGTCAATAATGCGCCATAAAGTCCGGTACAGGTCTCAGGGATTCCCTACTTTTCTATCTTCAGGGCCCAGTCCACCTCAGAACATCAGAGTAAAGAACGTAACTTCCAGGCAAGCTCATGTGTGTTGGAGCAGTCCCACGGACCTTCACCATGCCCAGCTCCACCACTACCTGATCCGCTATGTGGATGTTGACGCAGATACAGAGAGGTTTCTATTGGTGGCCAATCATACAACGTCAGCAGTGATTGAAGGTCTGGAGCCTTACCGCCTGTACCGGGTCAGCATTCAGACTGTGACTGGACGTGGCGTTGAGAGCTGTGACCACACAGTCTCCTCAGTCATCACTGGCAAGTAACGATTAAAGTTAATTTTATGGGCTATACGGTCAACCCTGAACTTGTGATGACCATCATTACTCTGTAGAACTGCTTAAACAGAGGGCTGCTTTGTAAGAATGACATGTTCTGTCTTACAGCGGTCAGTCCACCGGGTGGAGTGATTATCCGGCCTGATGACGTGGGGGAGGAGAATGTGATGGTGCGGTGGGACCCACCAGTTGGGGTGAAGCCTGATGGGTACTTCATTCTTGTCCAGCCGCTGACCACCGGAGATTGGCCCAGGGAACTCTGGGTAAACAGATCACTGAGCTTCGAACTGAGCGTGCTCATTCCCGGAGAGACGTACGAGATCAGTGTGGTGGCAGTGAAGAGTGGGAACAGGAGCAAGGGAGAGACCGTCCTTCAGACATTAAGTATGTTCCTCCCTCCCGTACCCTGTGAAGATGCATGACTGGCATAATGATTTAGCAACACCACGCTAATACTTCAGCTTGCTGGCACAATGAATGTTCGAGCAGCTCAGTCACATGACCGTTTTTGCACTCCGCCCCCCTAGGGCCCAAGCAGGTCCAGATTGCTGTCCCTTACGAATCCAGCGCCTATTCCATTCTGCTTTACATCCAGAAGCCAGCCACTGGCATTTTCGATGGCATCCAAGTTATCTACAGTGGGGGCAGCAAGTGGATGGCACTGTCTGGGGGGGATGATAAGATCTCCATAGAGGGCCTGACGCCTGGCACAGTGTATGAGTTTGCTGTGCACGTCACCAGTGGAAGTATGACCAGCGAGCCATACCTGGTTAAAGGAGTCAAAACATGTGAGCGTCACCAGAATTTTTTTCCTGATAGGTGGTATAATGTCAGTTTCTTGATACCCACAAAGTTTTAAATTGTATCATTATATTCTCATAGCTGAGTGCTGATTACGCTTCAGTTGCTTGATATTGATAATCATGTGACTTGTATAGGCCTGGCTCCGCCCACAAACCTCCGAGCTGGGAAAGTGTCTGACACAACTGTAGAAATCCTGTGGAACGAAGCGGAAGGGAGCTGGCAGAACTACGAAGTGATCTGTACCAACTGTGCCGACACCGTCTGGGTAAGAGCTGCCAGAGGTGGGCACGGGTCTGCTTGTTGCCATCGGCATATAATTGGCCGACATCTTTACCCAATATCAGGCTCAGAAGGTCAAAGATGCAAGAGCAGTGTTCACTGCCATTACACCTGGGAAAGAGTATAATTTCTCTGTTCGGACTGAGAAGGAGTCCTTCAAAGACAGCCCGCGGGTGTTCCTCCAAATAAGAGCAGGTGTGACTTTGCTACTAGTCTAAACTCCAAAAATGCTATATTTAAAATATTATATTATGATATAACGTGTTCATAACTGGGGTAACACGTTTGTCCTTCTACAGCACCAAGTACAGTTGAGATGTCGGTCTTGAATAAGAATGAGACGTTTGTAACGATCAGCTGGACCAAGCCTCCAGGTGTCATTGATGGCTTCATTGTGTCCATCATGAATGGAACCTTTCATCAACAGAAAAGTCTTGCAGACTTGGGCCAAAGGTAGGCATGGACTCAAGACAGCACCAAGGAGGTACAGTGCCAGTCAAAAGTCTGGACACACATGCTTTTAATGATTTGTTTCTGTTTTCGTGTTATTGACCTTACAACAAAAAGCCTTGAGGCAATGAAGTAACACAGATCAAATATTCCAATGAAGTCTTCAGCTGTCAAAATTTTCTCAAATAGACCCCTTTGCTTCGACGACAGCATTGCAGACTCTTGGGATACTTTCAGCCACAACAGTCCTAATGGAGTCTCCACAAGTTCTGGGCACAAGTTAGCTACCTTGCTCTTACTCTTCGATCCAACTCATCCCAAACCAGCTCTGTAGGGTTTAGGTCGGGGGGTTTTGGGGGGCCAGGTCGTCTGTCACGAACACTCCATCTCTTTCCTTCATCTGAAGATAACACTTACTGCATAACCTCAAGGTGTGCTTAGGGTTATTGTGTGGAAAAAACAAATGATTTTCCGTATGCGTGTCCAAACCTTTGTGTGGTACTGTATAGTGAAGCATTGGAATTGCCCATGTATCTTATCTCTGGCCCTGGAACTCTCAGTTGACTGCATCTTTCCAAAACTTTCTGTTTTCAGAATGCATATGTTTGATGGCCTTTTACCTGGGGCTACCTACAGAATTTCTATCATCAGCACAAGTGGAATGAGAAGAAGTCTCCCAGCCATTGTCAATGTGACAACACGTGAGTGGTTTCTTATATCTTCATATATGTCATAAGGCCTAGTCATATTAATTCTGTCTTAAGGGTTTGCTGTTATGTTTTGGAATGGCAAGGGTCAAACAGGCTCCATCCTAATGTAGGTTTTGCGACACAATTAGGAAAACAGGGAAACATAATAGGAAACAGAACATACATGAACTGAAGCTTGTTTGGATGATTCTTGAATGTAATTGGCTGTTGAGTGACTGGTGAATGCTTGGTGATTGATAGCATGACATGATTGACAGTTCCGTGACTCGTGGCAGACTATGAAAAGATAATGACTGTGAGAATATGTAGTGTGATGAGATCAGATGGGGTGCTGTGTTACAGAACCCGCTGTCCCCGAGTCTATGCATTTTGTGGACCAGGATGGTGGTTCCATGTACGTCACCTGGGGACCACCTTGGGGGTTTGTTGATGGTTACAAGGTGAGCTTCTTAAATTCGGCACGTTAATATCTGAATGCAATAATACAGGCTGTGAATAGCTTGCAGTGGTATGTTTTTCATATAGCACAGTTACTTTCTGTTTGAGGATGGTAATCACCTGACACACGCTTCTCAATTTACAACTTTCCTGTGCTTGATTGAAGCAGCCTTTTGAAGAAGGCTGCTCAGCGCCTCGCTTAAAGTTTCATAACAAGCTCATCGCCATGGTGATTACCTAGGATGGTCAGGCCACAGCTGCTCCTGTTTCAAGCCACTTAAAAATACATGATGGCAACCTGTCGACCACGCAGTCATATATTAAGTCAATGACTGAGCACAAATTTGCCCATTTTATAGTTACAGCACTAGTCAGATGTCTGGACACATCCGCTTTAAATGCATTTGTCTGTAGTTTAGCTATTATTCACTTTATGGTAAAAGACCTCAAGACAATGAAGCGATACATATCAAATATTGCAACATCTTTTCCAAATTTTAGACTCTTCAAAACAGCCCCCTTTGCTTCAATGACAGCATTGCAGACTCTTGGTGTCCTTCCAGCCAGCTTCCATATGTAGCCACCTGGATGCTTCTCCAACGGTCTGGGCATGAGTTGGCTACCTTGCTCTTATCTTATCCAACTCATCCCAAACCAGTGGGTTGTGGGGTCCAGGTCACCTGTCACAACACTCTATTTCTTTCCTTCTTCCTTAGATAATACAGGCAGTACTTATATAACCTTGAGGTTTGCTTAACGTCGTTATCTTGTGTCCAGAATTTTGACCGGTACTGTGTTTAATGTATTCAAATACAGGGCAGTAAAAATTGTCCTTGAAATTTGATTCTGATGTTAAATTGCTTGCTTGTCTCCCTGTCTTTCTCGATCTTACAGGTTCAGTACAGCTCATTGGCAGCTAAGAAGCCTATTCACGAATTCATCCTTCATGAAACCAATATGAGAATAAAAGACTTATTCCCCGGAACAGAATATCAGTTCACACTGCAGTCCTTTAAAGGGTCTGAGAGCAGTAAAACAGTGTCAAAGCGAGTCGTCAAACGTGAGAATCGATGCCGAGTTTCTTTGAGTGTAAATGCTATGAGTTATGATGCTTTTTAACCATGTTCTGTCAATTTTCAGTGTCGTAATATATTGTGATTTTTTTTTAAATACCCGTAAAAGCCAAAGGCAAACTTCAACATCTGTGGCCAATAATGATTATTATCGTTATTGGTGATGTTGTGACAGAGCCCCTACGACCCGCTCTCTATGACAGGTCCGGCGCCGGTCTGCTCCCTGTCACTGACCCGCGTCGACACCTCCTCCGCCAGTATTGCGTGGGGGTCTGCTGCTGGCCAGTTTGACCATTACGAGCTCAGTGTCTCCAACGCCTCCTCGTCCCACACGGTCCACATCTCCAAGGAGCTCCTGGCGTACACTGTCTCTGGCCTGCTGGACGGGTGTAGCTACAACGTGACTATGGACAGGGTTGGGAATGGGGTCCGTGGGACCCCTGCCTCTCTAAAAGTGCTCACAGGTGAGGGCCCTTGTCTCTCAACTCATTTTACGTTCAGAGCTCATTGTAGCACACTGTATTTTTAATTACTTTTGGGAGGGACTCAACCTATTCGGGGCCCTAAACTAAATTTGATTAACCTAGGTGCCGTTTGTCATCTGGGGGGCAGCATGTGGCTCAGTGGGCTAAGCCTGTGTGCTTGTAATCACAAGGTCGCCGGTTCAGCCTCAGCCTGTCT